>JABSTQ010007518.1:0-218669 GCA_013358835.2 Ixodes persulcatus
AACAAGTCGGAGCTGAAGGATGATTGCAAAACCCGGAATTGGAACACATCCACGCCACGCGCTGGTGCAACAGCCGCGATCATCTCGATCCCAGTACTTCTACTCAATCTGCGCCAGCGAACGTAGAGCTACGTAATAAGTGAAGCGAGAAAAAAAAAGATATTTTTATGTATATTTCATCACTCACTAGTGAATGTCTTCCGTGGTTATTTCCGGACCGTCAAACACACAAAAGCTTCGTAGAGGGATGTTCTAACTCAGATAAAGGGAAAACATGGCGGTGTGTAGTGTAGTCATCGCCTCTTACAATTGCGGGGACGCAATTGTATTCGAGTTCCGGCAAGTCCTGCGGGTCGCATGACGTGAGAACACATTACAAGGCAAACATTTGGACAGTGATACGTTTTTAAATGTCGAGGTGCCAAACTTGACGCCGGGTCGAGACAGAAACGCCGCCGTGACAAGGCGCAGACGGGGCCAAAAGACACTGCATGGGTCAAGGTCTGAGCGAGCAGACGTTACGTGGACAGTGTCGCTTGCGTAGTTGCCAAGGCGGATCGCTGCGCCCTTTTTATGTGTGGCACGCTACCAATAGTCAGTCACAGCTGGCGAAAACTCGTGGAGTGGCTAATTGTGTTCAGGATTCTTGCCTTGTCATTCGTTTTTTAGGCGTCCTTATCGGCTCAGGACGCACTCTCACTGACCGCGAAATAATAATAAAATGCGACAGACTCATCACCCCCTGCGTTTCTTGAAGACAAAATTTTGGTACTATCTGGTTTGCCTTAAAGTGTGTTCAATGGCACTAATAGACACAACTGAACTTTTTACCCAAATTGCAAGTCACATGTTTCCTTTTTTTAATTTAGCAACTGTGCTGAGAAAAACCTGTGTATTCCGAAAATGTGCTTAGTTTGGGTAGCACCAGAACGGTGCCTAAAATTCGTTTATTTTTATCTATATTGATGGTGGAGCTCGAGAGAAAACGCTATGAAATACAGCTTGACAAGGTTGGTTCACGTCTCCCCATTGGCTCGTGGTAAAAGTGTCACCGTAGCAGCAGCTCGTCGCAAGCAGTATAAACGAGACGCAAGCGGTTGCAGTCGCACTCGAACGCAACTGTGTGAACGAGACTCAAATATCCAGAACCAGAAGTGGTGCTTCTTACTCGCTGGTTCGCAGACCGGTAAACAATACGTTAATATATCGAAAGAACGTAAACCTTCACAGGCCTGTTCTGCGTTTGTTTCGTGGCACTGTAGATTATATTCAGTAACTCGTGATTTGCAATACTTCTGCTGTGGACATCCATCTATTTGGAAAAGAGTAAGGTTTGCGTACAGGGAAGAAAAGCCGCTGCGAAGCACAGGGCCCGAAGAGTGCCTTCCACTTCTCCGGATCTTTCACCGGAAACCGAGCAAGCCGCAGGTCATACGTGAACCTCGTGTACACGCTGGTTGGCCACCGTGAGATCTGAGAAAAAAAGAAATTACGAAAAATCTACGGTTAATTATTTAGAAGGATGCGAGTGAGCTCCAACACACAATAAAGAACCAACAGCTTTCTTAGTTTTATCAAATAAAATAAACCAAGATATTGTCAGCGCGAGCCTGCTTGTCGGCTGCTTTGCTAGAGATAAAACAAATTAAAGTGCAATAAGAAAAACAAAAATTTTAAAATTCATCCTACTCGCATATACGTAAACAAAGCCACCTTCAATAACACACACTTTAAAGTACACCACTATTAATAAAGTGAATCATTTGAAACGTTGGCGTTTAACCCTAGCCGCGGAATTACTTTAGTATAGAAAGTTTATTCCCGAAAGTTTTTATTTGATAGTGAGGCATGTTCAACAAATCGAGGTGCCTATAGCCTTTAACAATAATATTATCTTTTTCCTACTGTTATTGCTCTGATATTTGACTCCGAACTCCGACTCGCACGGTCTTTCTCGGGTCAGAACGGTAAAAGCACATTCTCTTTGGCTCGGACCTCTCCGTCTATTTAGCGCCAATTTCTTCTTTGTTAGTTGCATCCCAGTATCGCGTGCTATGAGGTACGACTTAATTAGCAACATTTTACTTGCAAGCACCCTCTTTTTTACGTTCACATTGACTTAGCTTCGCCTTTAGTCCAAGCACGACCGACGCTAAACGCCGACATGAAGCAAATAAAGCACCGAGAGCGCAGTGTCTGGGCGTCCGACATCATTGTTGCGTCTGGTATTGTAAGATTAAACCAATAGACCCTTTTAAAGACCCCATCACACAACATTGGCTGTCACTTTTATCGATTATTTTTTTTATTTTTTGAGCGGGGGGGGGGGGGGGGGAGGAGAGGGGGGAGGACTCTCCGAACTCGGATGCAGCACTCGTCTTCGGTGTACGAGCTGAGCACGAGTTTACGTCGAATACTGGCGACACTGCCCTCGCGTCCGATGCAACGCTCAGAGTACGTGATCAAACAGTGGGCGTACTTAGTGCCACTAAATAAGCTACGCTTCAGAGTAACGATACTTGGCCATATTGTGTCTTAAAATAATGGTTTGCCAGTTCTCTGAAGCTTTATCTGAAATCACAGGAAACGCTTTTAAGCCCTCCACAAATGTTTAAACAGTTCGCGACAGAGCAAAGAAATATTACATGAGCTTCCTAACGCCGAGTCTAAAGCTGAGGAAGTCGTACTTTTGAATCATGACGATCGGCAGTTACGTCTGCTCTGCATACAAACCAAAATGGCAGCGCCCGCAACAATGTCGGGGAACGGAGTGCCGATACCACTGATCTCTACTCTAGGGGCCTGGATGGCGCTTAGCTGCTCTCCGAGCCTGGC
Organism: Ixodes persulcatus; assembly: GCA_013358835.2. Classification (NCBI taxonomy): domain Eukaryota; kingdom Metazoa; phylum Arthropoda; class Arachnida; order Ixodida; family Ixodidae; genus Ixodes; species Ixodes persulcatus. Next base: position 2,836 of record JABSTQ010007518.1, read on the forward strand.
GCAAGTGAAGCCACCGGAAGTTCGATGCCTGTCCGGGAAGTCGGGCGTGCGCTGGGCTTCCTAGTGCATTCAGTCGATATTTTGGTCCGAGCTTTTTTTGTGTTTTTGATTGGGTTTTAATTCTCCAGTTCTAGATTTAAGGCATTTAAACGTGGGACATACGCGCACTTGATAAACTAGAATCTCAAAATTTTCACATCAATGGCTTCTCAGGAAACTTCTCGGGTCCACATGCGCTGTTACTCCGCAACAAGAAGGCTCTCTTGGGATTACAAGGAAAAACACAGCGCCCTGAACGCTGTTTGAACCAGCACTCGGAAGAGTTGAAAGGCCTGTCAAACGCTCACTTCCGGGACAAGCCGCTTACTTCCGGTGGCTTCAAACATGTTTGCTGAATGCGCCATCCAGCCCCCTATAGTAGAGATCAGTGGCCGATACTCTAAGCGCAGCTCATTTAGTGGCACTACGCGTACACGTACACTCGACGATTCCGTAACTACATGTAGATGGCGCACGTATCTTGGTTTTAATATAGGTTTTCTGTATTTGAATATATGTAAGCCTCAGTCGCCCTGCTCTTGTACATCATACAAAAACACACGGCGGTGCACGATGCAGGCACCATGACAGAAATGTCTGCGGACTTGTGTCAAGCATTTGCCGAAACATGTTTGCTTTCTACATAGATGTATGCTTCAAACATGTCTGCAGGAAGTTTTTGAACACCCAGTGCGACGTACGATGCACGAGCCGTGTCTTTCAGCCTTTGACTGCATGCGTTCTTGCTCGTGGCGGAAACAAAAAAGTATGTAGCATAGTATAGCGTGTAACGATCTGCTGTATATAATCTAAGGCAGCTGGACGCTCGGCAAAGAGCAGCTCGAAGAATGTACGATTCTTCTACTTGTCAAACGGAAAAGAGCGTAAGAATTGTAGGACGTGGCTTACCGGCTCATGCAGGACATAAAAATATGGCATTATCCGCTATGCTCGCGGAAGGCCGTTCACAAGGGAGCGCGAAGAGCGAGCATAAATGAGTCACAGCCGTGCGTTTCTCAAACTGCCGGGGACTCTAACGAGTCGATTGGCGTACACACTGCTCAAAAACAGTAAGCCCGAAACACGAGGACAAGTGGAAGACTGGATAAAAAGAGCGCTGCTATCAACTGGCGATTTACTTAAACGATAAAAGAAAGACGAGGAAAAGATCAAAAATTAAAACTGGAAAAAATTGTGAAAGGTTAGGACGATTTGTAAACGTTATAAGCTAAAGGAACATGGCCTTTCTCTAAAATCCTCTCCGTCGGGACATCTCGCCTCTCATATGAGGGACTGTATAGATGCGCCCCGTTGTCAGATAACACACGAATCCTAAGACGGAATTACAATAAGAAAACAGGGAAAATATACGAGGCTCTGGGCGTTAATTGTAACGAAAGGAGATGGTTGCATATATATATATATATATATATATATATTGCGTTAGTCATTTTATTTGTATTGTTATTTATTATATTAAACAACCATTTATAAAAGCTCCATCATCCTTTGCATCGTTGTAACTTCCACATTTTTGCCGTTTTCTTTTAAATTTAAGGTTTTACCTATTTTCTTCCTTTTTTCATTACCACGACATTTCAAAGTTGCGCTTGTCCTATACAGTCTTTTACTTGCGCTTGTCTTTCGCGCCAACTGTTTTCGAGATGTCTAACCAACAATGGGCCATCAACTTATAAGATGGCGTACACTGTCCTGAATCAACTGGATGTTCTTGGTGTCTGCAAAGACGAGCAGGCGCAGAGGGGCCCTGGAGAATGCGACCAGCGACTTGATGCTATTCACAGTCTCGTCCAGTCGCCCCGAGCAGCTGACCAAGGCGATTGTCACGGGAGGCCTGAGTTAATGACAAATTTGTTGTTAGCTGTAATCAGAGGGGAGCAGGTACGAGTAAACTCAGCAAAAATGTGAACAACCCTGATGGCCTGCATAGCAAGGGACTAAGAAAGGCTTCTCAAACTCTAGTCACTGAAACTTAAGAAACGCAGGTCGTGACTTCAAGCTTCTTGCTTTGGTTTTCGTCGTTCTTATTGACTATGGCCACGATCTGATTGGCTGCTACGGCCCCACCGTGCTTTTCTTCGCTTGTCAGTGACTATGACTGACTCGCATTGACGTCACATATCAGCCGCCATTGCTCCGTACCATGCTCTTGTGCCCGTATACCTTCTGCGGCATACATTTGGCACATTCGAATTTGTTCTTCTCGGCAAGGATTGCCGAAGAAGAACAAACTGGATGGCTCGAAATGTATGCTGCACAAAGTACGGGCACAAGAGCGTGGTACGGAGGAACAGCGCCGGGTACGGTGCCATATGACGTCACGTGCAAGGTCTGTATACAAGCGAACGTCACGGAAACAACGTAAAACGCTTTGATAAGCTACGATCGTTTTCTTTTTCTTAAAAAAAAAAATTCTGTTACGCATTTGGCAACGAGGATAACTGTAATTATTGGCACGTATAATTATATGCTTGTTTATGGCATAGAATCGCTGGAAGAATCAGGAGTAACAACTGTCCACATGCACTCTAAGAAATGTAGACCGACTTGTCTTCTGCAAAACACTTTGGTGAATCCATCGCTGCGGGGCTCAGCAAATGACGAGGCGGATTTTATGGTTAGGCACATTAAAAAAGGAACGTTTGCGCTAGGGCACTGAACGTGGTGATACATCGTGATCAATACAACAGCACAGAATGTCTTTGTTTTACCCTTTGATGCACAACATTGTTTAGAACCAACAACTCAATAATTATTTATTTTCTCCGGCGCTAGGTGCGGATTGATAAATTCAGTGCCCTCAGTCGCAAAGAAGAGGGTATGTGTGCATAGCAGTAGAGGATCAAAATTCACTTTCAAAACGGACCACTTGTCCTTTAAGACCAAGGCCGAGAGTGGATGTCAAAAGTGATAACGTGCACCACTTACCTAAAAAACCAAGGGCAGGAGCGAATTTTAAAAATCCGGTGCCACCTTTTTTTACTGCGCGAAATTCGAAATGCACCTGTGCCTTCTCCGAGGTAGTAACTGCTTTTAGTCGTTCAACTAAGATATAGTCCTAAAAATTCCCAATGTTGTTCACAAGCAATATTAAAAATAAAAAGTGTATAAAAACATTTTTTAGACCAGTGTTTTGTTATTTTGTGTGTTTTCAAACCACGCCAGGGTTCTATACGTCTTAAGTATTTCAAGTAAATGTTTCGTGCAACTAAGGGTTAAACATTCCATCCTTGCCGAGCTCTTTCCGTGTGGCGAGTGGCGAGTGGGTCTCTTAAGTGCGTTGCGTTAGTGTGGTTGATCCAGATTGCATAGAGTGCAAAGGAGTGCAGGACGACGGAGAAAAGTTCACCGAAGAAACACTCCCTGGAGATATAGCTCATCAGAGAAAGTCTTACCGGAAAGAAGCTCACCGCAAAACCGTCATTTGCAGAAAAATGCTCACCGACGCATCCGGAGAAAGGCTCACCAACAAATTTGTGAACCGGGCCTTTTGACTTAAGTAAAATAATTGACTGAACTGAGGTATGTTTGGATGTCATGTGTGCATCAGTTAATTCCAGCCGATAAATATACATTTCTCTAATGAATACCATAGACCCCTTGGGTGACACGACGAAAATAAATTAAGTATTCCTATACAACGGTGAATGAAGCATTGTCTGGAAAAATGAAACATGGGTAGTAGCTGTGCCGCACAGCATGAATTGTTCCTCAATCGTTCTAGATTAAATTACCTTATATGTAGTAGCCAACAATAAAAAAATAAAAAAAAAGGTTGAAGTCCCAAATCTTACTTTTTTACCATTTGTTTAGGAAGTTACACACTTTCGACATTAAGTTGTTTCGATCGGCAAATCAAGATATTTGATATTTTATTCATCCAGGTTTCGTCAGAAATAAATATGGCAAGATTCAGTCGAAAACAGTCGGCATGAAAGCGAAGCCGCGAGAGCTGGAACAGAGCTCGCTCTTTGAAGTTTCTGCTTGGGACGTACGGGGATGTAGCTTCTCGGTGCTCTAAAATGTTCCATCTGATCGAATGTGAAACCCATCTCTTCACAACATCAAATAAACATTGAATCGATAACGACCACCTCGCATAAAAATTGAATCTAAAGCAAGCTTTTCTCCGTCACCGTCCAAAGGCTGACAAACATTTTCTCCATACCCGCGCAAAAGTAGGCGAGCTTTTTTCCGATGATGTTTACTCTGGCGAGCTTATTCCCGGTAAAATTTCTCTTCTCCAGTAAGCCTTTTCTCTGGGATTCAGCAACGCTATACTTTGTTTCACACTAAGTACTAGCGTAGCCAACGTTACAATCTAATGAGGTTAATCAAGCGGCGCTGAGAGTTCACCGTCACGGTTGTCGTCTTCTTTGTGCGTTTGCTATCTGAACACACTACGTGCAAAAAAAATGTGGTCGCTCAGCTCGGGTATGCCAGGATATACGTAGCGTGAGCTTATGCGCACAAAATGAGAGGCGCTATCAAGCGGCTCCGGTACAGCGTCAGACTTGGCTACTGCGCAACGGAGGCGCACAGCTGGGCACATGGCGGCGCCAGTGCGTCTGCCGCGGCTATGATGTCACTCCTCTGGAATGCGCAGACCGGCGAGGCGCGCGCGCTTGCGGTGGAGGGCGCGGCGGCGGCGGCTCCGGCGCGCCAGCTGTGCGCCTTGTGACGTCACTGCTCCTCGCGCTTGCGCAGCACGGCTCTTTGACAGCCACGCGAAACTGCTCAACCTCGGTCAGTGTAGCTCACGCTACAAAATTGTATCCCCGATTTCCCTGCAAATAGAAAGTTTTACGTAAACCACTTTTCCTCCTCCGCTAAGCCCTCCGCAACGAAGAAGTTACTTCAGCGCCTGAGCGCCAATGGCTTTGACTGCAGAGTTCCGGGTATCGTACCAAGTTGCGCAGGGCGTTGCAGGATGGGGAAAATCATCTACGAAAACTCCCTAGTGCGTTGTTACGTGGAATGTTTTTTTTCTAGCGCTAAGAACATCCAGGCATTTCTGCTCGAGCTGTGCCTCCAGGTCTGAGGTCTCTCCACTCTTCTCGACCCGATTGACTGAAGTTATGTGTTGGTCGAGTGACGTCAGTTTTCCCGCTAAATCTAGCGGGGAAACTGAGCTTGCGTATAGGTCACGCGACACGAAGTCATGGGACGTCATTTTTTCACGCTAAATTTAGCCGGGAAACTGAATTGGCGTTCAGGTCACGTGACGTCAATCTTTTCGCCAAGTCTAGCGGGAAACAGAGCTTGTGCATAGGTCGCCTGACCATGTCACGAGACGTCAATTCACCGTTAAATTTAGTGGGGAAAGTGAACTTGTGTATAGGTCACGTACATGAAGCCTTGTGTCGTCATTTTCCCCGCTAAATTTAGCAGATAAATTCGAGGTTGCGCGTTTTGAGGCTTCAATCCACATGAAAACCTAGCTATAAACGTTTCACGTAAAAAAACAAAAGCGCAGGATTTTGACGTATGCACTCTGCGTGGTTGGTTCAGCCGATCATATCAAGCGCACAAAGACGGCGAACGCCGCGACGACGAACGTTTTGCGCCGCTTGTTTGTTTCCTCCGTCGTATATCCTAGCGTCGGCTACGTTCAGAGTTAGTGTAAAACGAATGATATACTCTCAGTTCTAATATAAGTATACGCATGCGAATCCTAGAGGATATATTAAGGGCAGGGGGAGTTAGCTCGCTATTGCATCGTAATAATCTGAACGTTTTTTGCTCTTATTTGTTACATCTGTCTGTGTCTTCATTTCTAAGGTACGTCAAACGCGATTACGACAGCTGTTGCATAGGCAAACACCAGGCGGGCAAGTTCATAAAGAATTTCTATAAACTTGTCTGACAATTGTAATGGCCTGGAATCTCCGATAGCCTTTTTTTCACACTCTCGATTGTTCGTTGAATGTGGCGAGACTGTATAGCTGCGTTTTAAACATTTTTGGTATTGTCGACTGAGGTTTGGCCAGCGGAGCGTTATAAAAGTAGAGATATCATAAATTGCAACTATAGTCATCACTTCCGGAAACAATCGCAGGGCAAAGTTTGAGCACAAATATTTCTGAGCTTCAAAAAAAAAAAAAATTACATTGTCTTTTTTAGCGCAAAAGTAAACTACGCCTCACCGAACCCCTACTCTCGGCCCAAATGTATACCCCTAGCTGTCCGAACCAAATGCCAAAGTTTGACAACTAACCGTTATCTTATTCGAAGCTTATAAACGAATTTGTGAACTTTTTAATGGGAAAATGGCGGCTGATGGGTCCAGTCGAATAGACGAAGCCAAAGCACGCAAATTACCGAAAACGGGCGTGAACGGCCCCATTTCTCCACGGAATTTCTCATAAAAGCACCCACAACTTTTTACTGAGATACCGGTTAGTTCTGAAACTTTGGACAGCTAGAGCTATATTTAGACGGAGAGTGAGCGTTCGGCAAAGCGTACTTTGTGGGGGGGACACGCTGTATTTTGTTTCACTCTAAGTACAATCTTAGTTGACGCTACCATCATGGACTCAATAAATCAGCACCAAAAGTGCATCGCCTAGAAACTCATCGTCTTGGTGCGTTTTCTATCACGGACTAACCAATCACGCACATAACAAATGGTCCAGAATCCTGCGCTTTTTCTTTTCTTTTTGCGCGTGGTTGGTTTGGCCGGTGATAGCCAATCCACGAAGACAACGACCGCCGTGATGATGCCCTTCGGACTCATCACGACTGGCCCAATCAGATCGTAGCGTCGGCAGCGTTGGGGCTTAAGGCGAACCAGAATATAGACTATGCAACTTAGATGACCAGTGTCGTGACACACGTTTCGCACGATGGCTCGCCACCACCTTGGAATTCAGATGTTAAAACTCAACTCACCGTTTTTCCGTTGAATTACGTGGATCGAGATGGCCAGCAGCTTTGTTTTGAACGCAATCACAGTCGGTGGTGCACTTGGTCAATCTAGACCTGGTGACGTGTCTAGCGGAATAGTAGACTGTGCTCAGAACGACAATGGCAACGAGGAACACCGCCCCGAAATATCGGGCGTACCGCAACGATGCACTCATAGTTTAGCCGTTTCAACACAACGCATTCAGGTATCTACGACGCGGGCGCCATTCTTTTTTCCTGCGGGCGCGGGTGCAGTCCGGTGGCTAGACAGTATAGAAACCTGAAAGGTAGAAAGATGAGTTATATTCTGCGGTATCCTTTCGCGGTGCAGGCGGCGGACAGTCAGCCATGGCTTACTCCCTCGCCCCGTTCACTCGGCAACCTCTGCACGCTACGGTATCATGATTCAAAGAAGAACATTGAAGCGTATTGGGCTGCCGGCTATCTTATCGCCGGCTTTCAGAAACGGCAGAGAGCACCTGATAAGGACACTACGCGGTACAACTTCGGACCAGGGACGCCGGCCTTGGGATTATACGAAACGTAGAGGAAGAGACGAGAGAGCGCGGGAACGTCAGAATGTCGAGCTCCGGTTGGACCGATTAGTTGGTAGTTCTAAAGCTAGCTGTCTTTGTCTCCACTGCACTCGTCCAACAGGTTAGAACGCGGGACTCGAGCGTCTGGCGTTTGGCTCTCGCATACGAGCATGTTCGACGAGTGCAGTGAAAGGGCGCTGGCTTTAGGCCTACTCACTAATCATTCAAATCAGAGCTCGGCGTTCTGACATCCCCGAGCACTGTGGTCTCCTCCTCGTCTCCCTCACTTTCTCTGCGCTTGATTTCTTAAAAATAAAAGAAAATAAAAAGAAAGCCGTTTACAACTCCCTGTAACGCCGAATTGGAGCGCAGCTCTTGAGGAGGAGGAGGGAAGGGTACTCAGGGGAGGGTATACCCCTCCTCCCCCTCCTCCCCTCATTCTTCGATCTCCTTCGGGGGGGTCACGTGACCTTGGGGGGGGGGGTCACGTGACCTTGGGGGGTCACGTGACCCCCCTCTCCCCCCGGGGGTCACGTGATCTCGGGGGAGGGGGAGTCACGTGACCTGAGGGTCACGTGCCCCCTCCCACCCCCCAAGGTCACGTGACCCCGGGGGGGGGGGGCTCGCGCGGTGCATTATGGGACATTTCTCATAATGCACCGCGCGGTTACGCCGACGGCGACGGCGACGGCGACGCCGCTCAAGACTGAAACGGGCGCCTAAGAGCTGCGCTCTAAAAAGAAAACGTTTGAGTGTTCGATATTGAACGGAGCAGAATGGAAAAACGACATGGCCGGTCCCCGACTCAACAAACAAAGCGCGTTCCACTCCAGCGCGCAAACATATCCTTAGACGCAAACTCTCTACCTGCATAGCCTCCTATATACTGACAAAGTGTGGCAGATCGCAACGAGAAACGGCCGCCGAAATGGAAAAGGTGGAGCGGCAGACAACGGATGAAAGGAGAACCACGTGACTGGCGCCCCGCTGCGGCGAGACGCCGAAACACACTTCTCCCGAGCGAACAAGTGTGTTTCGGGTCCTCGCCGCTGCAAAAGCTGTGCGCTGACGTCCAGGTTCCCCGAGAAATGGCTCTTTGATGCTCTGTGCTATACTTCATTTCACCTTCGGTCCGAGCGCGGCCGATGTTATCAGCCGAAGGGCCAATCAAATAGTGCAAAAAGCGCAACGTCATGGCGTGCTCTCTGCGCTTGATAGGACTAGCCGGCGGAGGAGCACGCACAGAGATACGGCGAATATCCACTGGGCCTATCAACTGCAGAGGGCACGTCATGACGTTGTGCGTCTTCGCTGTTTGATTGGCCCTTCGGCTCATTACATCGGCCACGCTCGGACCGAAGCTGAAACGAAGTATAGCAGATCCTCGCGCTCCAAATCTGCGACCGGGAACTAAATGACTCCGTCGTCGAACTGCCAGGCTTTGTGAGTTTACTGTTTGATAATCGAGCACGTGAGCTTCACCGCGTGTGTGCCTCGTTTCAGCCACGCAGCCAGCGATCGCATTGTCGGTTCCGGCAGCGGAGAAAAGCTCACCGGAAAAAAGCACACCAAAAGCCGTCATATCCGAAGAAAAGCTTAACGGCCTTTTTATGAATGCAGATAAAAGCTCACAAGCTAATGTGTGAATCGAGCCTTCACTCAATTGAAATACATTAAATAAACTGAAGTGCGCACTTTACTAGCAGAGAAATGTGTTTTCATGCATAAGTATAGCATACCCCTCTTAGGTTCCACCAGGAAAATAGAGCTTTCCTATTGAACGGTAAATATAAACTTACCTGGTAAAATCTTGGATAACGGGCCGCAGGTTTCTAAGACCTGTAATTCCGGATTTGCGAAGTTCGCACAGCAGTACAACTTCCGCTATGGGACCTCCAATCCTCACAACACTCCGAGCAACGGGCTCGCAAAAGCAGAGGTGAAAATAATAAAAGTGTCTTTGGATAAATTGAAGGATCCGAAGGAGACCTGCCTCTATTGGGCGATGACACTGACGTCTGGCTGGTTAACCTTCAACGGCAAGGCGTCGTCAGCGGTCAGGCAGTAGAGCTCAGATTCTACTGGGTTCATACAGACGGAGAGTTAGTGCGCCGAAACCGCACACACGTAGTTCCACTTCCAAGGCAGCCTTAACGTACGGTTCGTGGTCAGGATGACATGCCTACAAGTAGAGAAGTCGGTGTGTCGTGCCACGACCAAACTCACGGGCACACAGAAGCGGGATATGCGTGGTTCTTTCTGAACGCTTTCCGAGTCCGGATTAACTTTGTCTTGCTTTAAAAAGGGGGAGGTGTGTTACACATGCACGTACAAGAACAGACAGAATCCCGGAGAAAAGCTAAGCGGAGATAAGCTCACCCACTTTTGTGCGGGTTCGGAGAAAAGCTCACCAGTCTTTAGAGAGACCCGGAGAAAAGCTCACTTTGAATTCAATTTTTATACAAGGTGTTTTTTATAAATTCAATGTTGATTTGATGAAGTGAAAAATTTCTTTCTCTATTCTAGGATTGAATATAACATTTTAAAGCAGCTGAACAGCTGCATACGCTTACAGCTACAACCTGACATTTCAATGGGAGCTTGGATTCAGCCCTCGTTTCGATTTAGTCTCTTATGTTTTCTCCTGACTTTCGCCCTATTTACTTCTGAAGTAGCCTGGCTGTAGGAAATATCAACTTAATTTGCCGATTAAAACAGCTTAGCTTTTAAAGGGTTAACCTTTTTAAATACGTAGTGAAATATAAAGATTTATGCATTTCATTTATTTATTACCTCTCGGACGACATATAAAAAAGTAATTTAACATATAACAATCCAGGAACAACGCATGCTGACTATACCAGTCGTCCTCTTTAAGGCATCTGGGGCGGCGGGAGATGCGACCGAGGATGTGTGTGATTTGATTAATTTGTTTAGAGAGGGTGGTTACGGTGATGTCGCTGGCACCGTTGTTTTGGGTGGTAAGACCTAGGAGTTCGATGTGTTGCGCTTGGGGTACAGGCTTGCCGTCGAGATTTATGGTGATAAGGCCTCTGTATGGAATGTTTTTGCGGTTGGAGATGATGAGGAGTTCGGATTTGGATGGGGAACATGCCAGAACTATTCTGATGGCATTGCGTGCGACAGTGTCGCAGGCGCGCAGCAGCGTTTCTTCCTGTTGACCTGGGGAGCCGGTGTTGATCCATAGAGCAACGTCATCAGCATAGATGGAGAACTTAAGATGGGGGATGGTGTCGAGTTCAGCGGGAAGTTTGCTCATGGCAAGATTGAAAAGGGTGGGAGAGAGGATGGATCCTTGTGCCCCACCTCTGTGTAAAGAAAGGGGGTGGAGGTGTAAAGGGATTTTGAATACTGCTGTGTGATTCAATAAAAAGTAGCAAATGTAGTTGTACATTCGAGGGCCGCACTTCGCTTTTTTGAGGGTGTAGAGTATTAAGTCGTGTGACACGTAATCGAAGGCCTTGTAGATGCCGAGGCTGACGATCGAGCGGAGTTCTGTGGTGGTTTTTCTTTTAAAGGAGATCGTTGTATAAACGGAGAAGACAGTTTTGTGTGGAGATTTTCTTCAGGTAGCCATTGAGCGTAAAGAATAGGGCGTGCACGTGCTCGAGATGCCATTCGATGCGTGTGAGGACGATTTTCTCGGAAAGCTTGTCGATGCACGAGGTAAGGAAAATAGGCCTGATATTTTAGAGCACAGCTCTTAGGCGCCCGTTTCCGGCTTGCGCGGCGTCGGCGTCGCCGTCGGCGTCCGCTTTGGCGTAACCGCGCGGTGCATTATGGGACGCGTGACGTCACTGATGACGTCATCAGTGACGTCACTGATGACGTCTTAGGCATTCGCATCGTCATCGTCGCTGATAACGTCATCAGTGACGTCTCTGATGAGGTCATCCGCATCCGCATCGTCATCATCACTAATGACGTCATCAGTGACGTCATCGGCCCCCACATCGTCATCAGTGACGTCACTGATGACGTCATCGGCATCGCTATCGTCACGTGACCCCCCGAGGTCACGTGACCCCCCCTCCCGAGGTCACTTGACCCACCTCCAGTACCCTTCCCTCCTCCTCAAGAGCTGCGCTCTAATTCGGCGTTACAGGGAGTTGTAAACGGCTTTCACTTTTTTACTTCGGGGCTATGTTTGGTTTGTGGATCATGGTGACTGTGTCGTGTTTCCACTCTGCCGGTGTGTCAACTGTTTGCCAAACACGATTGAAGTAGTCTAGTAGTTGTTGGAGTTGTGCGTCGTCGAGGCTCCAGAGTTGATATGTAATTTGGTCTTCACCGGGTGATGTGTTTTCTTGGAGGGAGTCGAGTGCCCGCTTTAGTTCGTTGAGTGGGAAAGAGCCGTCCATGTGAGATGGATCGAGGGGAGGGGGAGGAGGTTTTTGTGTGTGTGGTGTGTCGGTTGGTGGAGGGAAGAAGGTGTGGCGGAGTTGTTGCTCGAGTTCAGCAGGGGTAATTTTGTTGGCGAGAATGTTGCGCGTGAGGGGGTCACAGCGATGAGTGGGTGTGAGTAAGGTCACTCTATATTGGGAAGGTACTGCCGAGCCTCCTTTCCCTCGTGAATTTTCACCCTTTCTTGCTCTCCACGACTCTCCCGCTCCTCCGTTTCGACGCTAGCCCTGCCTAGGTCACCCTCTCTGTGGGACGGCTCGACTGGTTACCGCTGGAAATGCTCCGAGAATGCGTGTTTCTCGATTGTTTTTAGCTTGCACGGTTCTGTTTTCTCCAGGATTTGAGTTTGCGATTGCGACGCTATATTTACCTCTGGGTATGTATTTTTATTGCCTCACGTTTAGCGCCAGCACGTCAGTTTTGTTGATGCTTCGGGTGCGCGTAAGAATACGCTGCTTGTTTTGCGTATGCTCGGATCGTTTAGTTGTTCGGGATCGTATGCTATGTTTCGCTGTATGAACATTGACTCAACAAATTCGAACTTCTTAACAGATACCCATACCATTACGCCTCCGTGGTCTGACATTTGAGCGATGGGGCGAAGGGGATAAGAGGCAACTAGTGTGCGCTCCTCGAGTTGAAATGCCAGGCGCGTTCCAACTAGCGCAAGGTCTCAAAGCTGCGTTCTCGCGCTGTGATCAGAGAATGACCATGTTGCGGATTGTTCATACGTTTCATGTTGGGGACAAGCGAAATGAAAACTTGCCACGCTCTGTGCCTCCCTGGCTCGCATGTGAGCTGGTGCTGTGCGGACGCCGTTTTTTCAGTCTGCGTGCTCGTGCTCGTAGCTTTTGCCTCGCGCGCAGTTTCGGCGAAACAAAGTATAGTTGTCCAGAAACAGCCTACAGAAGTTATCAGAGTGCTGAAACGTCTGTAGCAACAACCATTGCGTACCGTAATGAAGCACAAAATACTGATTTTTTCTTTTTGTAAACATGTGCGAGTAGGGTACTGAAGGCGAGGAATGTATGGAAAAAAATATGTCCTAGATGACTTCAGCTTGCTATTAATTGCGTAATTATTAGTATTTTTATAAATGAATTCTCCAGTATTCTGGTGAATGATGTGGGCGCAAACCTTAGGGACAAAATTTGATAATTCACTTGTTAGTGTTGAAACTAGTCTCCAACTGGAAGATTGACATAGCTTTAGATAGGCTATACATATAAACAATACAGAGCCCTATTGCACATGCTATAGGGGCAGATATTGAAGCAGTGCATCGGAAAATTTAATGCAAGCCACCAGTCATTTATTAGCACTATATACATTTATTAGCACTATATAATTTTTTAATATACACACAAACAATGTTCTATCACCTGATTTGGCTCACCGCCGCTCGCATACCGACACTGCTGCTTCCACATTTCTTTGACATTTGGAGCTTTTTGGCGAGGTCCTCATTTTATTTTTTTTTCAAGAGTATGCATTCCTGTCCTTAAAAAACGTCCACAAATTGTTTTCGGGACAAAAGAACACTTGGGGAAGCAGTTCACAGAAAACACATAATCCAACACTTTCTGCTTAAAGGGACACTGACAGGGTATTTATGCTCGCCGAGGTTTTTAGTTGTACGTGACATATGAGAGCCCAACTACCCAGAACCGAATTTGCGGCTCGAAATTCGGTTTCTTTCCGCCCGAAAACCGCCGATCAAGAACTGGCCGGTTCGAGTCTCGCTCACTCTCTTTTCCGTGGTCACGGGCCGTTTTTGTAAGGTATCGATGCGACCACCAAATTTAATCAAAGTCGTGGGTTATTAAATGCACACAGTCAATATTAAAAATAGAAACAAATATGAAACCTATTTTTTGTGGCTTCAAAAAAGCTGCAAATACGTTGATTGAAAAAAAAGGTAGCACAGACAACCGGAAGCTTTCTGTGCGTTCACTGCTCTCGACATGGCGTCGTTTCGCGTATCGTCGGACTAGCACTAGCGGATGGCAGCGGACGACGGGCGTTGGACCTCTACTTCAGAACTGTCGTTCACGGTACTGGCGAATTCTGTCTATCTTCGAAAGACAAATTTTGGACCGATCAAAAGAACTGATATTCATCCCGTACGACACGCCCGACCAGCAAGCCGATTGCACGAAGACGTCGCCGAGCCGTCGTCCCTTCTCATGGCTAGACATCGCTCGCTCAAACGTCAAGCACGAAGTGCGTACTTCGAGTTGAATACGCACGCGTACGGTTACTTTACGAGGTGAGAATGTGCCCTATGCTTGGTGCTGCTCGACTTCAAGCCGGGAGTGCATGTATGGAAGGGAAATCGGGAAATCGGCAGCAAACTTCCGACATACAGCCTTCTCGCTGCATAACTACGCAAGATAGAGTTCCTTCAGTAGCTCAGTGAAAAGACGTCCGCTTCACACGCAGAGAGCACGGGTTCGATACCTGGTGTGGGTGTACCTTTCATTTTTTTTTTGTCAAGCATTCCGCGCTGTTTACATTTCTTTTTTTTACAATTATCACAGAAAAAAAATTTTTGTGGACGATACGTCGCTGCACTAAATGGTATGGATTCCATTTTTGACACCTGCGAACTCAATGTATATCACGTTCCACAAAATGCAAGGAGCATATGAATCGGGTAGCGTCCGCTTTCCGAGCTTCGCGTAACTGTTCTACAGGAATTGCAGCCAGCCATTGGTCCCGACCCGTTGATCTTTCGGAAACTTGTGCACTCTGGCATAACTCTGGCCACTTCCAGATGCAGGACATGTGAGGCAACTCTTCACGCAACATCTTGGGGGTATTCTTTTCGGAGCTGATCACGGGAATTCACCACGGCACTCGGGCACTCACTACTAATTGCCAATTAAATGTACAAAACAACTCATCTTGAAATACAGAACAGCGAGCGGAACAATCATAACTGCAAAGGAATACCACGGCGAGCGAACGCATTTCGTCTGCTACGATGCTACGTGCTGAAAGAGGAGAAAAAAAAAACAAAAAAACCGCACGGTCGGGTGCAGCCACGTGACTTCCGCCACTCACGCTATCCTCTCCACTTCTCTGTTTCGGTTTCGGTTTCGCGCAGTTGCGTTTTTTGGCTTTATTAAAAAAATACGTGACTTTGTAGCAAAATATTAATTGTTCCGAATAAAATATTATTATTCCGACACCATAATGAATCGCCTGACAAAAAAGGAAAACAAAAATATTGGGGGGTGTCAGTGTCCCTTTAAGCGCTGGCATAGATATCATGTTCATGAGGAGGCTCGACTGGTTCTTTCGGAAGTAATCCTCTGCCGTCTCGATTTCTTGATAGATAGGATATATTGTCACAAATGACAATTGGTGAGGCAACGAAACCTAAAACAGGCGAAACGTCTAATGGGGAGAACTTGTGCCCAAATCAAAATAGAGAAAGGCCACCGTCGATGGCGGCGTGACAGCAGAATCGAGCGCTGGGGCGAGACCCACTGCGGCTTGCCACGCGGAGACCCTTTTATACACGCGTGGGCTTCTGAAAAAATCGGCGTAGAAGGTTCTCGTGAAGAACATTCTATCCTCGAATCGAGCAACACGGTTCTTGAATTTACCAGAACATCAAATTGCAGAGTCAACAAAGAATGTGTACTCGCGGCGAGGAATCGAACCTAGGCTTTTTGCGTGGAAGGCAAGAACGATAACCGTTAGGCCACGAGCGCGCTGCCTATTTGGTCAGCTGCGCGCGCGGCATTATTTGTTTGCTTATTTTAAGTGCACAGAGTGACCACGTTTCCCTGACGCGGATTAAGTGGATTTGGGGTGAAGAAATGACAGAGAGCTGTCAAGCTGCCATCTTGTTTATTAAGAGAAGAAAGGGGGAAAACAGACAAAAGGGGAACGACTGCGCGACCTTAGCGCTGGATGCGTGGCGCCATCTGGTAACGGTTCATTACACTACTAACACTCCCCCTTAATGGACTGTCGCCACGTCCACGTTTTTGACACCCAAACGTTCACAATGTTTGAGAGTCATCCTTCCATTCAATTTCAAGGCCAGAGGTCTGCAGGGTTACTCGACCATTCCACATACTGGAGTTGCAGCTTTCTATCTTCCACCTTTTCTCTCAAAAAGAAGTGCTTCAGCTCGATGTGCTTGCTTCTCTCCGACGTGACTTGATTTTTCGCCAGAGCAATTGCACTCTGGTTGTCAACCAGCAAGGCCTGCCGTTCCTGTAGGAACTCGTGCGCACCAAGCTTCTTCATGAAATTCTGTATCCACATAATTTCATTTGTAGCATGACACATGGCCACATACTCTGCTTCGACGGTTGAATGTGCAGTGCTTTGTTTTGTTCAGGAAATCGCAGCGCCAGCTAGCGTGAACACATAACCGCTGAATGACTTCCTGTCAGCCTTGTAACTAGCCCAGTCTGCATCGCAAAAGGTTTGCACACACTTCCCAGTTCTTTAGTAAATTAGTACATAATTCTTCGTCTGCTTCCCATAGCGAAGGATGTGCTTTATGCCACTCCAGTGATCCTCTGTGTGATGTTCATTGAACTGACTCATGCAGGTGGCAGCAAAAGCCAAGTCCGGTCTCGTTCCTCCAACAAGGTAAAGCAACGCACCAAATGTTTGTCTGCACTTGCGCGGCAGGTCTCCTCTCGTTTGGTCGTCACTCTCTTCTCTTTGGCACTTGCTTCCAGGATCCAAAGGAGGTGATGCTGTTACAATTGAAAACGAGCTTGTTGGTTAATAGATAAAAGACTTGAAAATATAAAACAGCGAAGACAAGGACGGAAACAGGACATCTTGAAAGATGTCCTGTTACCGTCCTCGTCCTCGCTGTTTTATACTTTCAAGTTTTGTGTAGATGATGCTGCCTTTGCATCTGCCATGCCAAACGTCTCCAGGATGTCTTCGGCGTAGACCGTCTGATCGAGGGTCAGTTTTTCATCCCTTTTCTCTCTTCAGTCGCATGGAAAGGATGTGGCTGTCTTCCCACAGGTCTTTTGCGTCAAATTGCTGAACTAAGCAGCTCTTGAATTTAGCAATCTCTTCCTCTTCTTCTGCGATGATGAAGAGGTCATCAACGTAGACTCCTACGATGAGCTTCTTCTCTTTGCTGACACGTACACAGGGGTCTGCTTTCGATCTTGTCATCCTTTGCAACTTCAGCAGTTTGTCCAAGGTGAGATTCCAATGCCTTCCAGACTGTCGTAGCCCATACTACCTCTTCTTTAAAAGGCAGACTTCATCCTTCTTGCAGTCGCTGAAAGGCTGCCGTTGTTCTATGTAGACGGTCTCCTTCAGTGCACCGTTCAAGTATGCTGCCGTGATATCAACCTGGTGGATCTTCAAATTTCTCTCAACTGATAGGGCCAGCAGCGTCCTGATAGACTTCAGCTTGACTACAGGAGAGCGCGCCTCCTTGTAGTCGGTTCCGTCCACTTGGGAGTATCCATACGCTACTAACCGTGCCTTGTACCGCTGCAGGTCGCCGTTCTCGTCATACTCCTTGCAGAATACCCACTTGCACTTTACGACCTGTCGGTCCATCGGTCGTGGCACCAGTTCCCAAGTTCCTGAGGCTTCAAGGCTGTCCAGTTCACTTCGTATAGCTGCTTTCCATTCCTTTGTCTGGTGCAGACAAGGCTGCGTGTAGTGTTTCTGGATCTTCCCGGTTGTTTTGCTTGGCTATGCTGCAGCCGTGACATTCCCTTTGACGTGGTCCCTTCTTTGCCAGTCTCTCCGGCCTTCTCGATGCTTGCGTACCACAATTTGTCA
Organism: Ixodes persulcatus; assembly: GCA_013358835.2. Lineage (NCBI taxonomy): Eukaryota > Metazoa > Arthropoda > Arachnida > Ixodida > Ixodidae > Ixodes > Ixodes persulcatus. Next base: position 20,553 of record JABSTQ010007518.1, read on the forward strand.
CGTTGGATATCTGCCGTGTAGCTCTGTCGTGTTGTAAACCTTTGTCGTCTTCATCAGCTGAGGAGCTAACTTCTTCGGCATTGTTGTGGCCAGTATCATTTCCATCTGAACCACCAACATCACGTGGCCCGCTCCAGCTGTCTTCTACTTAAAATATGATTGTGCCATCGACTGACGTCGTCGGTATGGACATCGGCAATAGGTGTGGTCTGCTTCCCCTCAGTGGAAGCACAGAGGGCGTCGGTCGGGCGTCCTCTGCACCCAGAAAGACACGTCTGTCTTTCTGGGTGCAGGCTGTTCCGGACGGACGTACTGGACCCGTTCTTCTTGTCGGAGGTAGTGTGGCGTCGGGGCGTCTCGTCGAGGTGGCGGCATGTGCCGGTGACGAAAATAATCCCTGGAGAAGGGGAACAAGAGGGACAAAGGACAAACACAAATCTCCAAACACAGCTATGGGACTGGTGCGCGACCGAAAAAATCCGCCTGGTCCGGGTATCAAACCCGGGACCTCTCCATTTCCAGTGGAGCGCTCTAACAACTGAGCTAACCAGGGGTTAGACGTCAGTAGAGCAAACAGGTTTTATCAGCGGCCACCAGTCTAGCACCAACAAGGGTGAAAGGCTTAAATTTTAAGGTTATGATTATAATGCAGGAATTATTTTCGTCGTTCTTGTCCAGCTCGTTTGCACTTTTGCATTTAATTGCATTATAATCATGCACTGGTGGTTGGCTGGCGACGGTCGTCGGGCCACTGCAGCGTAGGTAAGCGTCGGCTCTTCGGGTGCGGCCACGGTGACAGGGGCATCTGGCAGGAACGCTCGCTGAACCTCGTCTTGAACCACCTCGGCTATGGATAGAGAGGCCGGGCGCTCAGCAGACGGCAGAAGCTTCTTAAGCTCCTCCCGGACGACGCCCCGAATAAGCTCACGAATGCCCGGAATGCCTTAAGCAAAGTCGCAAAAGAACTGCGGAACTGCGCTGACGCCGGTTAGCCTCCGGTAGTGGCTGGCTCTGGTGAGACGGGCACGCTCATTGTTCGTTGCTTCAGTGACGAATCCTTGAACGGTCGTCGGTGGGTTGCGTACGAGCCCACCGAAGACGTCATCCTTCACTCCACGCATCAGGATACGCAGCTTCTTTTCCTCGTAGGCCTGAGGGTCGGCGCGGGAGCTCGGACGCAGGACGTCTTCCCCGAAGCTCGAGACGCTTTCATTGGGGCCCTGGGTCCTCGATTGCAGCAGATCTTTGGCCCTCTCTCTCTTCAGTGTTGACTGGCGATTGTACGCGTCAGCTCGTTCTTGCAAAGCTCCCGTGAAGTCAAGGTACTTTCTTCGTTTCCGAACCAGCGCCTTACAGTTCCTTCAAGTGAGAAATAGAGGTTCTGCAGGCGCTGTTCTTCACTCCACCCGTTGTGGCGGGCCACGCGATCGTACTGACTGATCCAGTCTTCGACGTCCTCATAGATCTCGCCGAGAAAAAAGTGAAAGCCGTTTACAACTCCCTGTAATGCCGAATTGGAGCGCAGCTCTTGAGGAGGAGGAGGGAAGGGTACTCAAGGGAGAGTATACCCCTCCTCCTCCTACTCCCCTTATTCTTCAATCTCCTCCGGGGGGGGGGGGGGGTCACGTGACCTGGGGGTCACGTGACCTTGGCGGGGGGGGGGGGGTGTCACGTGACCTGAGCCGTCACGTGACCCCCATCCCCCCTCCCCCCGAGGTCACGTGTCCGGGGGGGGGGGGGCTCGCGCGGTGCATTATGGGACATCTCCCATAATGCACCTCGGGGGGAGGGGGGTCTCGCGCGGTGCATTATGGGACATTTCTCATAATGCACCGCGCGGTTACGCCGACGGCGACGGCGACGGCGACGCCGCTCAAGCCGGAAACGGGCGCCTAAGAGCTGCGCTCTTAAAGAGCAGGTGTCCGCGGAGCGACGGGCAGGACGACGACGGGCGGGGTGGACATCGCCGGGATCTTTTTCTTCCGGGTCTCGGGCAAGGGACGAAATTCGGGGGACCAACCTCTGGTACGACGGCTTGTTCGGGCTTCGGCGTTTTCGGCAAAGTGTAGCCTTCCGGTGCTGAGCACCTCACTTCACAGGCCTGTCTTCGGAGTGGTACGCTTTACAGGCATAGAATGCAACACCCGGCACCAGTGATTTCCCTACACCCCCTCTACGGGGGTGTGAACCCCCCCCCCCTGGTTTTTCCCAAGGCACCCCCTTAATTCACAACAACTCCTCTATTCTCAATGCCCTCCTCCCTTAAACCCTCCCCCCCCCCCCCCCCAAATTTAGACACTCCCCCTAATTTCAATTTCTGGGGAAACCACTGCCCAGCACCTCCACCAAAACGTCACGAATGACAATCGATGAGGCGACAAAAACTGAAACGTTTAAAATAGAGAACGGCTAGCGTCGCAGGCGTCGATGGCGGCGTGACAGCAGGATCGAGCGCTGGGGCGAGACTCACTGCGGCTTGCCACGCGGAGCCCCGTTTGTACACGCGTGGGCTTCTGGAACATTCGGTATAGAAGGTTCGACGCGTAGTACATTCTACCCTGAAATCAGCAACACGGTTCTCGAATTTAGCAGAACATCACATTACAGAGTCAGCGAAAATGTGTACCCGCGGCAAGGCATCGAATCTTGGCTTTTTGCGTGGAAGGCAAGTGAGATAACCGTTAGGCCACGATCGCGCTGCCTACTTGGTCAGCTGCCCGCGCGACAATATGCCTTCCGGTGACTATTCGTGCGAAAAATCGGCCTAATAGTTTTCGTTTTTTATTAATTTTGAAGAGATCAGTGTATTTCGGTTAATTGTCTCGTGCGAAAGCTAAAAGCGGCGACAATCGGAGAAAGAAACTACGAACCGACAACAACACTCAAAAAAGAAAAGAGTTCGAATTCTATTTATTACGCAGGAGCCCATACTCGCGACGTCAAAGCGGCCTTCAAAACAAACTCGCACGCATGATAAAAGGGAGTGTAGTATTGGGATATGTAATAAACAACACTCTTTTAGGAGCTGCAACTTACCTTACACAGCCTGGAAGCGGGTTTTCATACGAAATCCTTCCTTCGGATTCGCGACAATTCCAAATCTTTCTTCTGGTCTTGTTTCGTTCTCCACGTAGAATACCGAACAGCTTTTTCCCCGTTCCTTGCTTGTTCGAGCAGCCCACAGAGCAACAACACGTCATGTGTTGTTGCTTTTGCAACAACACACTTGCAAAATACATTTTGCAAATGTATTTTTGTTGTTGCTTTTTGCTCTGTTAACAAACCCATTGTGTTCTCCTAGGTGTACCTAACTTTGTGCGAAGCACAATGTAAAACATATGATTGTATAGAGCGAAAAGCAAGTAGTGTTTTTTTTTCTTTGGTCGTTACTGATAAGCGTGTGACATGTTTTATTTAATCTGTATTCTTTGATTTCGCGGTAAGGTGCAAGGATGACACACAACTAAGTTTGTAACATGTGGTGTCAAAATTGAGATTTGTTTATTTTACGCTTTTGTTTCTTTTTGATTTGCTTTTCTTTCGTGGACTGCCTGTTTTCACACACAAGAACGCAAGTGCTTTCGCGAGGAAGTAATCAATGTATATGCATGACCTTGTGCTAATAAAACTATTCTTATTCTTATTATTATGTCGGCTCTCACATATCGCTAAGCACGAAAAAAAAAAAAAAAACATTCCTAACTCTCAAACGTAAACTATGCAGAGAACTTTTTGCGTCGCAAACGCCGATGGTAGAGCCAGCCTCAAAGTCCACGAGACGGAGAGCACGAATGCCGGACGGAAGTCGCAACCCGAAACCCATGGGCTGCTCGGCAAGTGAGGAATATTGGAAAGGAGAATTATCACAGGGGGAGACGGATTTTGTAGAGGGCGAGAAGGTTGCGGTGCAGGAATTTTCGAACATGGCGAGGAGATCGAACTATAAGGGGCGCTGCGTTCACCAAAACAAATACCGCTTGTTGCTTAATGACAACCGCAAGGTTTAACCCAACACGAACTGTTTATTAATCTAAATCTACAACTCAAGCTTCGTAAAACAGAGAAGAGTTCTTTTGCGTGGCGTCTTTCGTGGCGTTCCTTTTCGATCTCTCCCTGAGACCTCGTCGTCCCGTGATCATTTTCCTTCTCCTCCTCCCGCCGACGTTTCAGATTCCGCTTCTTTCCCGGTCCTCTTTTCACACGCCCAGGTGGTTGATGGCGGCGGCAGACATCTCGTCTTGCTCAAGTTCGCCGTAGCGGGTGTAAACATCACGCGAGGCCACGGGCAAAGCTCAGTCCGTCAGGAGCCCGTTGAGGTTACTCGAGCATCCACGTGCTTTCCTCGTGTTCGTCTCTCTTTCTTCTTTGTGTGTACTTATTTTCGTCCTGTCTGTTTCCTCTTTTTACGCTGCGCCGTACCCCGTGAGATTTATCGCCATCTCGTTGTCGGTTTTTCTTTTTCTTGTCCTCCCGAGCTCCGAGTCAGAGTTCAACTTACAACAATCTCCCCCGGAATGAGCGGGTACGGTCATTCTTTTAACTCCAACGGGTACAGATGTTGAATGGGCCGGCGAAGCCTTCCTCCCCCGGGTAGGATCAGCTTACATGCTCTTGCTCTGCCGTCCCTTCCTTGAATGGTCTCCTCTATTCTGCAGGTTTTCCACATGTGACTTGGTAGACGGTCTTCCTTTAGAAGAACTAGGTCACCAGCTTGGAGTCCCGATGAGGCAGTCGGGTTGACCAGGTGCGCTGACCTTAGTTCTAGCAGATACTCACGCCGCCACCGTCTCCAGAAATTGTCCACCACCGCAGTGCGGTATTTCCATCTTCGAGCAAGCTTATCTCCAGCTGGTAGCGCTTCCGTTGGTAGTCGATGTGGCGGAAGGCTCGTTAGTTTCCTCCCCACTAGGAAGTGAGCTGGGGAAAGCACCTCTGGTTTCTCGGCATTGGCGTACGCGTACGTCAGAGGGCGAGAATTTATGACGGCCTCGACCTCGGCCAGGACAATCGTTAGTTCCTCAAAATCCAAGCTGCTGCGTCCCAACACCTTGCGCAGAGAAACCTTGACGGATCGCACCATTCTTTCCCAAAATCCGCCCCACCATGCAGCCCTCTCGACGATAAATTTCCAACGGATTCTGTGATTCGAGAAGTATGCCTGCACTTCTTCAGACCGGATTGCACGGGAGATTAGCTCGAGGTCCTTCGACGTTCGTTTGAATGTTAAAGCGTTGTCAGAATATACTGTCGTGCTGATTCCACGTCGTGCGACAAACCGCTTGAAAGCCAACAAAAATGTGGCGGAGGAGAGGTCACTCACCAGCTCCAGGTGGACCGCCCGTGTAACAGCACACGTGAATAAAGCGATGTAACACTTGCTGCTTCCTTTCCGTTGACGGCAGATCAAAGGTCCTGCGAAGTCTACCCCCGTGCTGCTGAAAGGGTCGCTTCTTGTGACTCGGTCCGCCGGTAAGGGAGCCATTGGCTCGGATGCGGGCAGGCAACTTTGTTTTCGGCAGGCGAAACACTTGTGAATAACTTTCTTTGCGGCTTGTCGTCCTCTGATGATCCAGTAGGATTCCCGTAGCCGTCCTAACGTGTCTCGAACCCCAGCATGGAGCAGCCGACGGTGTTCTCCAGCGATGAGAAGGGTGGTGAAAGGGTGATCGGCGGTAAGGACGATTGGGTGCTTCACATTCTCGCTGTTGTCACTGTGCTGCAATCGTCCACCAACTCGAACCAATCCGTCGCTGTCCAGGAATGGGTTCAAATTCCTGAGTGTCGATTTTCTGTCAACTTGTTTTTTCTTCACGCAAGCTCGTGATTTCTGGTACAAAAGTCTCGTTTTGTGCAATGGTAAGCCAATACGTTTCGGCCTCTATCAGTTCTTCACTTGAGAGCGGTCCGCTTCGTTTGTCTGCTGTCTTGGCACAATTCTTCACGAAACGTTTAATCCAGGCAGTTACGTGGATCACCTTGGTTGACGAGTTGTACCTTTCCAAGTCGAAAACTGGAAACAGAGCTGGTGCAGTTACCTGTAACACCATTGCCTTATTTTCTTCTGCTTTGTTGTCCGCCACCTGGCGAGCATTTTCCACTTGACCTGGCCAGCCTTCTTGATTGCACAAGATCCAGTTCGGTCCGCTCCACAAGGTGTCGTTCAACGACGAACATCCTTCAGCGCTCGATGACGCATCGAACACCACTCGGAGTTTTGTTGTTTTACTGTCCTGTCGTATCACCGCTTGATGTGGCATGTAGTACACCGGGTTCTTGGTCGTTTCGTTCTCTTTTACGCTTTTAGCGAACCCATTTTTGAGGTATTCCCGGATCACCTTGTCATACTCTTGCATGAGCGTGTCGTTCTTGTTGAGGCGTGCCGTTAGGGATCGAAGCCTTTTTTGCGCGATTTCTTTATTGTCCTTAAGCGTGTCCACCTTCTCGTTCCATGGCAGTGAGACTTGGTACCGTTCGTTCTCAAATTTTACTGGATTTCTTGAATTCGCTGAGCAATTCCGTCTCTGAAGTCTTCGTCACGTTGTCAGCTATTCCGATGTGCTCAAGTTCTCAGAATGATCTGAGCTGAGCCGAAATTTCCGCGTCGTTTGTTTCGGACACAGTCACCCTCATCACTCCAGTCGTTGACGAGCAGATTGTCGCAGAAGTAGAGGTAACGGGACCCTGAAGTGTCCACCCGAGGATGGTGTCGACTGCCATCAGCTTCCCATCCAAGCGCTTGACACCGCCATTCACAATGTCCCAGAAGTGATCGGCTCCGACAAGAAGGCTGATTCCCTCCTCGCATGGATGGCCGCAGAGCTCCACATCTGCGAGGTTCATTCCGTCAGGCAGGCCCCGCAGTTCCTTGAAGGGGTTGTTTATGACATCTGAGCAGATGTGAGGAACCTCGAGATCTTCTATTTTTACGCATCTTCTGTCGTATTGGCTGCGGAGCCACAGTTCCACTCGCTTGCATTTCGTTTTCGTTGCTGCATCTCCAAACGTGAAAATGGTCAAGTCCTCCTCACCCAGTTCCTTCAGGTGGAGCCTCTTGGAGACGGTTTGGCGAATAAAAGTCCGCTGGCTTCCGCCGTCGATGAGAAGCCTAATCCGGCAACGCTGTCTTTCACCTTCTGCCCAGGCTTGAGCTGTCTGCAGAAGTACTCGCCTTCCACTGTTCCTTTCTGTATTTGTGATCTTGAGCGTTGACTGGAGTGTGGTTCCTCCCGAAGTTGATGTTTCACCGGTGTCCGCCATTTCTTTCGCCGTAGTCTTATGCTGGGGTTTGAAGTTCGGGTCGCACATAGCACTGGCGTGTCTCCCTGCACACTGCGCACACTTCAGCCACTTTGCACTTCTGCAATCCTTTGCTCGGTGGTTTTTCTTGGTGCAACGATAACATCGGTTTTCAGCCTTCAGAACACGATTGCGTTCGTCGTTGGTCATTGAGGATGTGCAGTCCGCAGTCAAATGAGCACCTGATTTGCAGAACACACAGTTCTTTTCATGCAGGCCTGCTGCCGTTGTTAGTACAGATGCAGAAGGAGGATAACGACTCTGCTGATCTTTTCTTGCACGAAAGCTTCTTTGATCCTCGGTTCGTGGCACGGAATGTCCTGACCCATATAAACTTCTTTCCCGGCTTTCTATCTCGATTTTCAGGAAGTCCAAGAAGTCTCTCAGCTCGTTGTGCTTTGTCGCTGTTCGTGAGGCGGACCTCCGGTTGTACTCCAGGCTCAGATCAGCCGGCACGACCTTTCGGAGAACGGTAAGAATCATCGTTCCATAGGTATCCGATTGAACCCCCAGGGCGTCAAGACTTCGAACTCCCGTCTCCACTTCATCGTATAACGCTCTGAGTGCATTGACGCTCCTGGAGTCATGGACTGGTTTGATCTCTAGCAGTCGTGACAGATGGCTTTCGATGATCAGCTCCTGTTGACCAAATCTTTCCTTCAGGAGGTCAATTGCAACTTTGTAGTTCTCGGCAGTTACGGCGAGTCCTCAATTGGCCGCAGCAGCTTTGCCCTTCAGGTAGCTTTTGAGGTACTTGAACTTGTCGATTTCCGAGAGAGTTTCGTTCTGGTGAATGGTACAGTCAAATTGGCTCCAAAATCCTTGCCATGCTCGTATGTCCCCTTGGAATTTTGTTATCTCAAGTTTCGGGAGCTTCACTGTCGTAGTCATCCGTCCTTGATTTGCAATAGTTTTGACGGCCGTGTTCTGCATCAAAGATAACCTGGCAGCGACTTGTTCACGTTCTGTCAGCTTGTTTCGCAATCGCATCTTCGTTACGCTGATTCTTTCATGGTAAACTTCCGCGCCTGTCATCTCCTCTTCTATCGATTCGCAGTCCACGACTGTTTCCATCTCGCGGTCCAGTTCCTTTAACGTTGATTCGTTGGACACAAGAAGTTCAAACTTTTCTTGAAGCTCACCCGTATGCGTGTCTTCCGTGGCCAGCAGACGGTCGATTTCGTTCCGGAGTTTCGTTGTTGACGTTCGGACCACTGCTCTCCTGCGTCTCAGTCGGTCGATTGTAGCTTGAGTTGCCATTTCTTTGTTCGGGGGCTTCGTTGGCGGTTAATCCCGGGTTTCGGCACCAGAAAGTTTTGTTGTTAAATGACAACCGCAAGGTTTAACCCAACACGAACTGTTTATTAATCTAAATCTACAACTCAAGCTTCGTAAAACAGAGAAGAGTTCTTTTGCGTGGCGTCTTTCGTGGCGTTCCTTTTCGATCTCTCCCTGAGACCTCGTCGTCCCGTGATCATTTTCCTTCTCCTCCTCCCGCCGATGTATTCAGATTCCGCTTCTTTCCCGGTCCTCTTTTCACACTCCCAAATGGTTGATGGCGGCGGCAGACATCTCGTCTTGCTCAAGTTCGCCCGAGCGTGTGTAAACATCACGCGAGGCCACGGGCAAAGCTCAGTCCGTCTGGAGCCCGTTGAGGTTACTCGAGCATCCACGTGCTTTCCTCGTGTTCGTCTCTCTTTCTTCTTTGTGTGTACTTATTTTCGTCCTGTCTGTTTCCTCTTTTTACGCTGCGCCGTACCCCGTGAGATTTATCGCCATCTCGTTGTCGGTTTTTCTTTTTCTTGTCCTCCCGAGCTCCGAGTCAGAGTTCAACTTACAACACCGCCTGCGTGGTAAACAAATCCGGCGTTCCAGTGTGCTGCTGTTGGCTGCCGAGTTGTTGCCGCAGTGCTCAGCGCATGCTTTAGAGCCTGGAATCAGTTTTCATCGCTTTCCTGCTGAAAAAAAAACTCAAATCGCAGTGGATAAGTAAGAGTAGGGAAGAAGCTGACTGCGCACGACGTGGTGTGTGGTCGTCACTTTTCAAGCGATGCCTTCCAAGCAAAGTACGCTAATGGACGAGGCATGTACGCGCGTAAATCACGCTTGCATCGACATCCGTTGAAACCGTACATTGTATTTTATAGGTAGTAGATATTCTGCCGGCAACCGGCACAACAAACCGAGCAAGAAAAAATTGCCGGTAGTTGCTTCCATTGAGTTTCGTGTAGAAGGAATAGTCAAAACGGGAACTTTTAGTTGTGCGAGTAGCTCTAGAAAGGTGTCCGTTTCATAGGCCGTGGGTAACAGGTTCTTATCAGAGTAAGCGAGTTTTTTTTTTTTTTCGTTTTTTTTTCGTTAAACATTTGGCGACTTATATATATATATATATTTTTACAATAATCATTGCCGTTCAAAACTTCCGGCGATCTTTTTTTCCCGAGTGGTTGTGCCGGCTGCCGGCAAAATATCCCCACCCTATTTTCATAACAGTGCACAAGAGGAGGTTCTTGATACCCAACGCCGTTCCGTCGGAGAGTCTTCCGAAGGGATCACACGACCGGGTCGTGAGGCTTCGGAAGCCACCGAAGGGTACTGCTATCATTTGATCACCATTTTATTCCAGGCTAGTTTTTACACTGGAACATATTAGGTTGCAGTAGCAGTTCGATTATGTGATATTTACGCAATTGCGTGAATCATTTTGCGATTCCTATAATTTCGATTGAGCAATGCAAATGTGTGTATGACTAAGTCCTCGTCGTGCAGAACTCATTGATATTTCATAGTGAACCGTGCGCCTTTGAATAACCAATAAAATAAACTGAAAAAGACAACTTGCAACGTTTAATGCCAATATGCAGTCTAATTATTCACATTCTACATTATAATAGTTCACCAGTGTGTTCTGTATTTGGACATTTAAAAAAAACGTAATGTAATGACTATTTTGGGTGTTGTTTTGATGAAAATTTCTCCGGGGCGACGCTGCGCTTGATTACATTATCACATTTCAGCACGTCCTCGCCTTCAACGAGGCACCTCTTGCTCTCGCCGATGTGGCTGATGATCGTTGCAAGGGACAGGGGCACTGAAAAGCAATGCGTGTGTTTCGTGAATACGGTTTCTCCAACCTAGGAAGCGCACAGACATAGCCACACCGCGTCGTTCACGCACGACCTGGCGCGCGCAGCTGGAGCGACGCGGCCGATCGCGAGCGCCTACACGTGGTTTGTTTTTGCTTCCAACGAGACTGCGGCGACATTTAAAGCAAGGTGAGACAAGCAGGGACTATGCTACCCCTACGCAGATACTTTTCGAGAAGATAAATATTATCCACATACCTTTCACGAGCCTCAAATCCTCGTCCTCCATGGCTGCATGAACGAATACTAGTGGCGGGATATTATCCCCGCTGACAGTTCCGACGGCGGCCGCTAGCTAGCGCCGCCGTTCGATCTCCTCCCCAGGTGTGAGAGGTGTGTGCGTAGGATGCGCCATGCCTTTTTAGTGCTTGGTTGGCCGTTGAGGAAATCGCAGAGTTAAAGCCAGTTTTGAGTAGTGAGCTGCTGTGCGTAAGTTTCGGCTTCTTCGGTGATGACGTGAATATTGTGCTTGAGGTGTTTATAATGTTTGGCTTCTTTCGCCTTGTCACTAGTTTATGTCTTGTTTTCCATAGGTTCAGAAGATGGGTGTCAATGTACGGGGTGGCGGTTGTGGTTTGAGCTTCTTTGGTGAAGTTGCGCTGGTCCTGGAGTAGATTTGGTCCAGGCAGTAGGGTCGAGTTCCGCAGGTGGAGGGCTGTTGGAGGTGTAGTAACGGAAGTGATCCCACTTCGTGATGTGAGGGGTGATGCGACGTATTTTTTTGTTTTACGTTGGTGTTGAGTCTGAGGTGGATGAGGCGATGATATCTGCATAGCTGTTCGTCAGATGCAGACAATTCAGGTACACATGGCCCTCGATGGAGGATAGGTCAGGATTGGTATCGCGTTGTACGCTGTTACCGGTTCGGGTGGGTTGTGTAGTGTCGCCGAGAAGGGACATAGAGGTCTGTGCAGTCGCTTGTTCGAGCAGGCTTCCATTGTAGTAAGTGATGGAGTAACCCAGGAGATATTTGGGCTGTAGAGATCTCCGAGGAGAAGGATGTCGTGGTCCGTGGTAAGCCAGGCGTTGGATTTATAATCTTGCGGCCCGGTCGCCAATACGCATTCACGATGGTGATGGGATTGGGGCAGTTTTGGGTTGAATGGTGGTAAGGACGTGCTCTTGTGAGCAGTGTTGATATTTTTTTTGTCTTGAGTTGTATCGTGGGGGTTAATGCGATACATATGTCATAAGAGGATGGGGTGTATGTGTCTTACTTGGGGTCAGTTTGGGTGATGCTGGGTTGGGTATAGGAGGTTTACTGTGTGAGGTTGTGAGCGCCCTGAGTGTCCTGCAGCAGGAGGACGTCAGGTTTGCGTTGGAGCGTGTTTAGGTAATGAGTGAGACTGGTTCGTTTACACTGTAGGCTGCGGCAGTTTCATCGGAGGGTGTTTATGGATTGTTTAGACACCATTTTCGCCTTCAGTTGAGGAGCTGTCTTCGTTTTGGCGGGGTATTCTGCTTTCATTGTGATAGTGGTCGGGTGTCTTGCGTTTCGTGTGTTAGATGCAATGTGCTTTGAGGTCTGCTACGTCCGACTCAAGAGCTGTGAGGCGCTCCTGGATGTGTTGAAGAATTAGCTTAATTTGGTTAAAACCCTTAAGGGTCATTGTGCCCATTTGGGAACAAACCTGAAATTGCAAAACAGTTTCCAGTTTTTTTCACACTTTTACTTTAAAGTTGTTAAAATCAAGCTTGAGATGTTCTAAAAGGATGGATCTTTCAGAAGATAACTTTTCGTTCCTATTTTATGGTTTCGTTTTCTTCTGATTCACGTTTTCTCTTGGCCTTTTGCGCCTTCCTGCGCTTGCCTTCGTCGGTCCGGACACGAATTGGCATCAAAGGTATGTTAAAGATCTAAAACGCTCTATATTTTAACATCTTGTCCCAGAAACATCAATTTTTCATTTTATAAGTTGAATTTGGGGGACAAAGGTATTGTGCATGTTGGAGGCTTGTAATCTTTGATATTCCCAAAAGGGAACAATGGCCGATATGTATGCTATGGTGGTGTTACCTCTATTCAGCGTTCAGGCAGAGGAGTCGTGTTCAGGAATAATTGCAACATGAATACTCGTTTTATAGATGTCACGGCGGCGATGCTTGACACTTGAAGAGGCAGTTCAGATGGTTCTAGACGAGGACAAAGACGAAAGTGCCGACTTGGTAATCCTGCCACCATCAAATGGAAATGATTCTTTGACCGACGAGGAAGACGAAAACGCTGATACGTTGCTAACCTCTACATTGCCTTGCGATGTTGCAGGAGAAGTTGAAGTGCAATCAAGAAATGTTGATGACCGAACGGTTAAACAGCCAGCAAATAAAAAAGAGAAAAAAAAAAGGCAGATGTACCACACTGGCAGGTTCATGAGATCTTCTCAGACCCAATCACTCCCACTCTGCCTGAATCTCTTCGCGTCCTGCGTCCCGATTCGGTAGACATGGAGCCTGTACATCTCTTCAAGAAGTTATTTATTGAAGAAGTGGTGGATCTCCTCATCACCGACACTAATAGATATGCCCGCCAGAGAAATGATCACCAGTTTACTCTCACTAAAACAGACCTCTACAGATTCCTGGGTATACTTTACTTGATTGGCTACCACTCGTTACCGCGAGAGGATTTGTAATGTTCCAATGCAGAAGACGTGAGCGTGACTCTCGTTGGAAAAGTGATGATGAGCCGGTTCAAGTTTCGACAGATAAAGAAGTACCGGCACGCAGCCAACAACGAAACACTGAACAAGGACGGCAAGCTTTTGAAACTTCATCCGCTTTTGCAAGCAGTCAACAAAGCCTGCCAGTCGGTTATTCGCAACGGAGCTCAGTGTGGATGAGCAAGGGTGATAAACGTTGGACGGCATAACTGCAAGATGTTCACCAAGGAAAGCCCATTCGTTTTGGGTATAAGCAGTGAGTCTTGTGTTCTTCATCTGGATATCCTTTTCATATTGACATCAACTGTGGAAAGAATGTCGAAGCATCAAGTACAGAACCTTTGGGCATCCGTGTGGTACTTAATGCATTGAAATGTGTTTTCTTGCCCACTGATCATTCCGTGTTCACGGAAAACTTCTTCACATCACACAGCCTTATTCTAGAGCTGAAACGCTTGGGCTTCCGAGCGACAGGGGCAGCAAGAGAAGCAAGGCTAAGAAATGTCCCCTTGAAGACACCAAGCTACTCGGCAAGAAAGATCGCGGAGAGTTTGACCTGCGCTGCGACAGAGAAGTGCTTGCCGTCAAATGGAACGTTAACAAGTGCGTGTGTGGCACCCACTGTGACAGTGTTCATCCTATGGTGAGCACGACCCGCTACAGTCGAACACAGCGCAAGAGAGTTCAAGTAAACAACCCAAACTCATCCATCAATACAACAAGCACATGGGTGGGGTCGATTTGCTTGATAGGTTTACTAGTGACTGCAGACCCACTCTTCGTAGTAAGAAATGGTATTGGCCATTGCTTTCTAATCTGCTTGTAGCGCTACGAGTGGCAGCATGAAGGCTGCTCGTGGACCTGCAGTGTGCACCTCAACATGACAATTGCAGTTTGTACGACTCATTGTACAAGGCCTTTTTGGCGAAGTTGCCCCGGAACAAGATTACCAGGTCCATTTGGAGCCCTGTACTTCTGAACACTAAAGGAAGTGGCCGTTACATGGTTCCACTCGGAAAGCAAGGATGGTGCCGGCTTTGCAAAAAAAACCTCCGAATGATGTGCAAAAAGTGCGAAGTCCCCCTGCACATCCACTGCTCGGGGCAGTTCCACACATGTTGAGCGGAACAATGCTCATAATGTCGTGACTGACTTCTCCAACCAACTCAATGTATCCCGTTTCTGGCCAATGTTCCCATTTGCAAACCTTCTGTATCTAAAAAATCACAACATCTCCACGTGGTGAAAGATGTTGATTGGGGCGAAGCTCTGGTGGTGCTGATGATACTTAATTTTATCGTTCATCGGTAGTGCTGATGGTGCTGATTTTTTTTTTGCTCATAGGTAGTGCTGAGTTCCCGGTTGCGTTTCGACTTCATTATTACTGCTTTATAGTCGGTGAAATGCAGAGCCAGTGGTTCTCCTAGCGGATCAGTTTGGATCCGCTAGAAGCCGTGGGAACGCATCTCCACCGCGTAAGTCAACGGTCCAGGTCAGAAAGAGAACTACCACATCTCAGAGCCCCCTACTCGTCCCGCAGTCGTGGCCGAGTGGTTAAGGCGATGAACTAGAAATCCATTGGGCCTCCCCGCACAGGTTCGAATCATGTCGACCTGCTTGAAAACAGACTTTTTTCTTTTTTTAAGAAGACAGATGGAATGGCAATCGATGCGAGCCACGGACCGGACGGATGGACAAGGCTAGACCCTAAGGAGCTTCGCCCCTAAAAACGTTATTGAAATACTAATAAATTTTGCACTGAAGTGTAACATTGCACTCCTGATAACTGCTAAACATTTTCATGATACATGCAGTAGAAAAGGTAGCGCGTTTAATGGGTTAACGGTCGACGGGGCCTGGGAATCGGTGGATTGAGGGGGGGGGGGGTGTGATGTCCATTGTTGTTCTTCTGGTCACCGGTTAGCGACTCCTGTCTTTATCACGTGGACTATGTTGGCGTTGTGTGGTACGCGCTTGGCAGCAAGAAGTGCCTGTTGTATGTTCAGAGGAGTTATGAGTTGAGATGCGGGTTTGATTCGGCGTGTAAATTGGGGGAGAGGGGTGGGACGGATTGCCTCTCTTACCTTGTTGTTACGGCCTGAGACTTCGGGCTTTGCCCGGTTGCAGGGTTGAGCCTTGTAAGGTGGGTGGTCGGCGATACTTTTCTCACCTATTGTTGATATTGGGCGTCTTGGCGGAAGGAGGTGTTGAGTTGAAGGGTGGGTAAGGTGAGGTTTTCCCCACTCTGGTTTTCGGTGGTGGAGGAGGGTTGCGCTGTGCGCGGGGCGCTTTGGGGCGCTGCTGCACTCGCCTTTTGTAAGCAGCGAGTGTGGCTTGCGCATCGGTCTGCTTCTTGGGGGAGAGTTTGGGTCCTTCGACGAGTGGTCGTCTCTACAGTTGATGCACTAGAGAACACAGTTGTGAGGGGTGTCCAATGTGACGTTTCCTTGGCAGCAGATGTCGCACACGGTGAGCTTGTCCTTCTTGGGGTAGACTTTGTGCTATGACCGAGTTGGAACAGTTTTGACATGCTGGGATTTGGGCTTGGGGGGGGGGGGGGGGGGCGTAGTAGCAGCGGAATTCAAGGCGGCGATAGTAGATTTTAAAAGGCACGTACGTTACTTGGAAGGTGATGAGCGCAGTCTCTGTCTTTCCCATCATGCGAGCGGTGATGACAGCAACTTCGGACTCGATGTGGGCGATTTGCTGAACGGAGGTGGTGAGAGCGGGGACACCATGGATGACGCCCTTGTAGGAGTATGCGGTAGCCGAGGGGTAGCTGGTCATGGTGCATGTGGTGTTCTCAATGGTGATTTGAGTGGTGGTTTGATGGAGCTTTTCTCGTCAGTGTCGGCGATGAATATGTTTTGCACGTCGCGGATCTTGAAGTACGTCTTTGTACTTCTGAGGTTATGAGATGGGCGGCGGTGATGACAGCATCAGTAGGGAGGGTGGACTTAAACTCCTAAAGGAAAACCCTGTCGGTCAGGTTCATGATGATGGTGAGGTATACTTCCGTCGGTGTTTTGGAATAGCGCACGGTAGTCCACGGTGCAGGGGCGTACGGAGCCGTGGCAGGATGCGTCGCAGAAAGCTCTCGACGGACTTGCAGCGGCGGACCGACGGAGCGAGGCGGTGTTTATGCGTGGATGACGTTCCCGTCCGGGGTTTGCGTAGGCCGGAGAAAGTCGACCGTTCTCGATGGTGCCTGGAACGCGTCTCGAGCCTGGAACGCGACTCCCGTGATTATATCGCCTTTGATCAACTGTTCGGCTGAAGGGTTTTAGTGCGGTAGCATTATTAAGCGACTACGCCAGATTTTCAACTGTATGGGTCCTGGACTCCTGGCCGTGTTTTCAGGTTCCTCGCTAGATTTAGCGGAAAATTTACGTCTTGGGACCTATGCACCAATTCAGTTTCCCCGCTAAATTTAACAGAAAGTTCACGTAACGTGACCTATGCACCAATCCAGTTTCCCCGCTAAATTTGGCGGAAAAATTAACGTCACGTGGTTTATGGACAAATTCAGTTTTTCCGCTAAATTTAGAGGAATATTTACGTCACGCGACCTATGCACCGATTCAGCTCTCCGCTAAATTTGGCGGGAAAATTTATGTCACGTCTCCTACACATAAATTAGGTTTCCCCACTAAATGTAGCGGAAAAATTGACGTCACGTGACCCATGCACCTATTCAGTTTCTCCGCTAAATTTAACGGAAAGCCAAATTTAACCAAAGCCTTTACTCTGAAGCGAACAGTCTTAAGCTCCCGCAATGAGAGAAATGAGGAGACTGCGGGTAACCGAAGGCGGTGTGGAAGTGCTGCACAAGAGTGTATGCAAGAGGCTGAACCCAATCCTGGAAATTCCAGAGAGCACAACAACCAAGGCCCTATCTGCAACACCGTTCAGTACCGTCATCTGTAAAATCCATGGACAATGTCGTTCGCAGGGTCATGAGTCAAGTCCCCTTTCAAGAAATCTCATAGAAAATCAAGGCGCACACACGATTGCAGCCCGACAGCCCGACTGAAACAACAGCGGGAGAAGCTCAAGCCGCTCGGCTCCACAAACTCACGCCGAGCATGCGAGCACGCGGGCAGCTAGTCATGCATCACCTTGTTTGTTGTAAAGAAGACCGAACACGCTGCAGCAGAAGGCACAGACGGACGGCACGCACGGAACGGACGAACGACGCACGGCCGAGAAGAGTTCATGCAGAATGATGCTGAGGCGACGGCGTGCAGGTAAACACGCGGGCAGGCCTAGAGGCAGGCACACGACAGGCCATGGCAGGCGCCATTCCTCACGTGGTTTTTGTGACGTATCAGATTACAACTATTTAGGCGTTTTAAGTACATTACATGATTCTAAAGCATAATAATTAAAAAAATAAATACTTCTCACACAAAAGTTCTAACTAATTTTAACCGAATTACAGAAAAGCGCCACGTAGCGGAGGGCATTAAACGCACTATCTGGGCCGCGAATCGGCTTTTGTGTCCTCTCTTTGTGTTTACTATATTACTCTATGCTGCAGAGGCCGGCCGGGCAGCCTATGCGGACGCTGTCCGGCCGGGCTCTGGGTAGCGGCGGGTATGCGCAGCTGCGGCGATGCGCGGAGCAGCGTCAGGGGTGTGGGGTGGCGTTCCTTGGAATAATTCGGCGCGCGGGCCGCGAGGCAGCCATTGTAACAGCCGTTACGGCGCGGAGGGAATTTCTCTGCCGTTTTTCGCGGTTACAGAAAACGCCGGCTCCACGCCATGGGACAGTTAATGCTTTCGCATTAAAAAAGAGATTCACCAGTATCTTATCGAGACACGCGTGTCCTAAACACGGTGCCGCGCACAGTCAAGATTGCGATTGAAAATAGTAAATTCACTAAACAATATTCCAAAGACGGCGAGTCTAGACTGTTTAGAAAGACTTGCAACCGGTTAACAGCGACAATGTTTCTTGAAAGCGAGGAC
Organism: Ixodes persulcatus; assembly: GCA_013358835.2. Classification (NCBI taxonomy): domain Eukaryota; kingdom Metazoa; phylum Arthropoda; class Arachnida; order Ixodida; family Ixodidae; genus Ixodes; species Ixodes persulcatus. The sequence goes on from JABSTQ010007518.1 coordinate 38,625, forward strand.
AGAACAAGGAACAATGTCTACATGCTCAAGCCAGCGCACGAGAATTCAAAGCCTAAAGGGTCAGTGTCTACGCGCCTGTTAATTACTATAAACGAAATTAAAATATTACGAGTCAACCTTCGCTTCAATAAATTTTGTAAACGTAGCCGTTTAAGAATGTTGTCGTACTTATAATATTACTCGCTATATAAGTACTTATCGTAGACAAGACGAATGAAACGTTTATGCACATTTTTGATCACTGACGCATCAGTGGCAGTCAGCGAATTTAATATCTCATTACCAAACTTAAGTTTTTCACGTACTAGACATAAAAACAACTGAACAATGGGCAAAGAATTTGTAATGTCAAATGATAAGCAAGGTAGCAGACTCATCATTCGCACAGAAGAGGCAACAATCTGTGAACATGATAAGAGAAGGAAAGTCGTGAGTCGAATAGGGCCCAAGGTCGCGAACCATGGTGACTCGTGGGATTATAGCCGATTTAAGAAGGGTACGATAATATATCGCCTTTGTGAACATTCATAAATCCTTTGTTTTATCACTGTTAAGTAGCAAGAAGTTTCCGGATCAATAAGCGCAATATATGGGGTAACCAGACCTCCCGTTTTGGGCGGGACCATCCCTTTATAAAGGTTCTCACAACTGTCGTCCCGTAATTTTTTTCTGAATGAAGCCAATTGTTCCGTTTTCTTGGAACTTACGAAATCAGCACCAAAAGAGTAAAGAAAACAAGATATGCCTACTCATGACAGTGATTAGAGTAAACATAGGATACAAATGTTATCCTATCAGCAAAGAAAGGTGCTTGTTTGCTCGAGTACTCAGTTAAAAACACCAGAGAAGCGTGCGATTTCACGGTGAACTGAATAGTAGGACAGCCTATTAGTTTTGTCTCGCTTTGTGGGCATTGCGCGTACGCAAGAACCAGATTCTCGTCAAGTGGAGCTTCTGCGCATGCGCCCTGCCGATAGCAGCGCCACCTCAGCGACGTTACGTCGGCGCCGCGAGTTGGTGATATGTCTTGGAAAATTTCGTAGTCGAGTCGACACAATATTGGTCAGTCACAGTTTTTTTTTTCTTCTTTCAAAACTTCGAGGCTCTATATACCGTGCAAAAATAGCTTTTTTTATGTGTATTCGTGTATATACACTGTCCGACACTGTTAGCGCGAACACGGCATCGGCGCTTCTTTGCAGTGGGGTTTACTTGCCGTAGCAATAAAGGGCATCTCGAAAATCAAGAGAGAGACGTAATAAACTACGCACGAAAAGTACCTATACCTGTGAATGGATACAGGGTGCGGCCCTAAGGATCAAAACTTCTGGGCACGCTTTGTAAACATTTGAATTCCAAGCGTGCGCATCAGAAATTAAGCACGCGAACATAATTTCGCGAAACGTTTCTGTATATTTTTAAAGAGCTCAAGTCGGGGGTGATAATATATTAAAAATTAATTAAAATTTCCTGGGCCCTATAATAAATGTTCGTCGTCTGCACACTGGTTTCTGAGCTTGCTCCCAAGCGGTCATTGTTGAAAAATAGTTTATTTAAAGCTTCAATTAACGTGATTATTTTGCTAATCGCGAGCCTCTACTAATGGTTCTCAACGTTTTCGCGTTCATCACACCACCCAGGAGCGAGCTCTCACACAATGTGTGCAGACGACAAACAAGTTGATAAAGGACATAGGAAATACACGGCCTTTGATTTCGCTTTATTTTAAATATTTCGCTACTTCTGAGCTGAGCTCTAAAAATAGACAAAAAACATCTTGGGAAACTACGTTTGCCTGCCCAATTTCAGGTATAGGAACGTTTGGAATTAAAATTTTGCAGAGCGTGCCTAATATGTTGGTCCTTTGCGGCCGCACCTTGTAGACGATCAAAATTAAATGAAAGCCGAGTAATGACTGCGATTTACAATAAATAACATTCTTTATATTTTTTCCCTCACATGCCAAGGTAATTTTGTTCTAGTGTTTAAACCATCATATCTGCATGCTTGAAAACTTTGAAAGGGGGGGAAAGCCAGAAAACTCTTCTTGTCCGATAAAATCAGCACAATAATAACTTAAGAAAGAGAGACACCTTTTATAGACCGCGTCCTTTTACTGTTTTACGCGAATGTAACCGTTTATAAAAAGGGGTGATTTTAGTGGCAGGTAAATCTCGCAGAATACAAATATACGCCTAATCGGGAAGTTAGCCCTCCTTGACCCTCCTTGAACAAGCCTTAAGCTCTTTTCTACTATAATTCTTGCTTAAATTTGTCGCTTGTCTTTACACGTAGTTGCTGTGGATCATAGGAATTGACCCGGAATACAGAGAAGATAAATATCTCTCATTGATCAGAAAATTACTGTAAGTAGAGCAATTCTAGTTTTAAAACTGGTAATACATGTTACCTACTATAACGCAAACCAAGTATAAAAGGTGATTCCTACTATTATCCGGCGAGGAGACAAAGTGAACACCCGCTTTCCGTAGAAATGCACGGGAGCACCACAGAAGTAGACTTGTTGCTGCCTGCTCAATTTTAAACTGCAAATCCCGTAGGAGCGCCAGTTGAACCTCTAGCGTACACTATAAATAACTCAAGGCGCCGCTCCTTGTGTCTGTGTTTTTTCGTTTAATCGACTCACGCGTCACAAGGTTTCTACGAGCTAGCTGGTTGTTCGTATACCCTTATTTATGTGACAGCTTTATGCAGAGCACAAGTTCGTCTGCTGCTTGCACTGTGTGTGTGTGTGTGTGTGTGTGTGTGTGTGTGTGTGTGTGTGTGTGTGTGTGTGTGGTGCGTGTGGTGTGTGTGTGTGTGTGTGTGTGTGTGTGTGTGTGTGTGTGTGTGTGTGTGTAGGCGTTGTAAAAGTAGATGAGGGGGAAACAGAGGGCCAATTTGCTGCTCGCACTGGAGTTGTGAAAAAGTTAGAACAACGCCGAGCTCTGATTGGCTTAGATTGAAAGAGAAGTGGATAGACCTCAAGGCATCTAGCATTGAGGTCTACCCACTATCCTTTCAATCAAAGCCACTCAGAGCTCGGCGTTGTTCTGACGTCTTCGCAACTCCTGCGCAAGCAGACGACGACTTGCTCTCCGCATTGGCACAAGGAACGTGGCGCCATCTCACGCTTGCCGGTGGAACTCCGGCTAATTGGGAAAGGAGGCGTGCGGGGAGGGAGGGGGGGGGATGTTTGGAGAGTCGGGAGGAAGGAAGAAAACATAAAGACAAACGCGTGAGCGCTCCATTGTGACCGCTGTGCCTTTCGGTTTGGCCCTCCTCCTCTGGTCAAGAGGAGGAAGGGGGTTGGAATCGATTCAATTGTCCGAAGGCAGGCGCATCGGTGACGCCCTGACTATAGTTTGCCTAAGGCCCCCTAGATGGCGCCACGAGCTTTTCCGCAATGTTGGAGGGCGCCACAACTTGTAGATAGCAATCACGGACGGAACGCATGGCCGCGTACCCTTCTAATGACACTCGTTTGAGGCATACACTGTACACATCAACTCATTCCTCTGACGCCAGGCCACTGCGGGGAAGCTGCAGTTGGTATGCGAAGACGCTTCATGTTACGTGAATATGACTTTTGCGCACGAGCAGTTCACACGCCTGGTGCGGGCAAAGTCGCGCTTGTTGTTAAACATAGTGTTGGCGGTATACCAGGCGGTTCAAACACGCGGCCCGCGTGCCGCATGCGCCCCGCGACTCTCTGGGACGCGGCATTCCGCGGCTGCGAGCCCCCGTTCCCATGCCTCGAAAACTACAGGGTGTCAGAAAAAAAATTACAGGGTTTTTTCACCGCAAAAATAAACTAGGCATCGCCGAACGCTCATTCTCCGCCCAAAGGTAGCGCTAGAGGACACAACCAGATGCCAAAGTTTCAGCCCGATCGATACCTCGATCAAACGTTATAACCCGTGCGAAAATGTCAGATATGTCCCTGATATATTTTATATACGTCCAGATATGATAATATAAGTAGTCAGATCGGGAAATATACCGCTACATATGGGAGCAGATACGCCCAGATATCGCCATACAAGTGGGCAAATACTGCCAGATGCGTCCGTATAAGTGCGTTAATACGGCCATATCACGCCAGATACGCGTGCAAATATTGCCCCTGATAATGATATATGGGCCCGTTTTGGTCGTGCAAGCAAAAGTCATATGTACTCGCCAAGACAAGTTGATTGATCTATATTGCATGAGTCTCATATAGTTGGTTAATTATTGTTGAAATCGTTAAAGTGAAGTTATTCCAGGTATTTGGACCAATTAACCAATTGCGCATTTTGAAGATTGAAAGACAAATAAAATTTGGTTGTATGTTTGACGTGTGACATTATGACGAAGTGCATAAGATCGGAAAGCGAGTTAATCAAATAATGGATTTGAGATCGCAGCTCTTAGACGCCCGTATCCGAGTCAAGCTGTTTCGGCGTCGCCATCGAGTAACCGCCCCGCTAAATTTAGCGAGGAATTGAATTGGTACTTATGTCACTTGACGTTAATTTTCCCGCTAAATCTAGCAGTGAAACTAATTTTGTTCGTGTTTCCCCGCTAAATTGAGTGGGGGAACACGAACCGTTAGCTTACTGAAGATGCAAGATGCTACTTCGTCGTCCCGAATCCCTTTTCCTTCGTACGCCTGCGAAGCCGCTGAGCCCTACGCAGCATCTTTCAAAAACCGTTCGCGCAGCAACGTAACCATCCGCTTGCGAGCGTCTGCGATTCATCGTGTGTTGAAAGTCGGAAGATGAGCTGTCCGTGGTGTATTTTATGTGCAACTCTTTCGTAAAAAAATTTGAAATTTAAAAACGCGAATCTAACAGTGTACACATAATTTCAAATTTATTAGTAAAAATATATATATACATATTTATTTATTTATTTATTTGCGGACATCGTGCGCAAAAAAAATAGTCGGGCTTATTTCTTCATTTTAAATTATGATGTGGGTTATATGGCGTAAAACATAGTATTTTCAAACTCGCATCGTTTTGGGTCACTTTCGAGATAGACAGCTTCTTTGGAAGTTCAAAAGTTAGTCTTCATAGAGCTGTGTGTTCACTCGGTATTGACAGCAGGGTAGACGCTATGCATGTTTTAGGCCAATCGTGTCTCCGGTTTGGGTCACGTGCCTACAGTCTAGAAGGTGGTGAAAAGGCATAACGCGGCACCTGCGTCAAGCCCAAGGTCACACGTAGCATTCACTGCACTATCAGCCTTGGTATTCACCGATGTTTGTTTGCAAACAAGCTCGCTGCCGCCCACTATCGGCGGACCCCTGCGCGCTTCCGGTTTTCCTCTTCTTTTCCTCTTGACACACATCCTTTTGTTATTTGTACTACGTTCTACAAAGCGCGCAGGTTCTTACAAACCTATTACAGGTACCTCTCCGAAGGAAAATCTTCTTTTCCGATCGCTGTGTGTTACTGAAGAAGAAATAAATACACTACCGGAAGTCTACCGGGGCACCAAATATACTGTGGCGCCCTCGTGGTACCAACTCCCACCGAATGCGGTGAATAAGGAACAAAACCTCTCGCTGTGGTCATTGTTCGAATCAGGACCAGGTCCTGGTTGGGATGCCTTTAGAAGATAAGTATTTTGTGTGTACACCCCCGTTTCGGCCTTTCCTTCTCTCCTTTTCTCTCTCTCCCTAAGCCGAAAGCGTGGAAGAAGGTTCGTGGTCGCGTGGTTTGACGGATGACGCATTAGACGTTTGCAATCTCGGAATGCGTTTTGCGGGATCTTGTTTGGCGTGCCACGTGTGTTCGCCCTTCGTGGCTGCTGCGGATTTCTGCTTCTGCAAGCGATTTCTTCAAAGACATTGCTTGCAAAGAAGCCCAAGCATTTTTTGTGATGCGTTTGGTGTTCGGGTCTACAAATGACAGCTTGTGCTACATCGTGTTGAATCTTCTTGGACACCTTCCTTCTGGTTACACCTTTCAAGTCCCGTCTCGTCAAAGTAAGTGCGCTGCAACCTACTTCGCGAAAATTGATCGTTTTCCTAAAAGATACTTTTTCAGATTTTTTTTCCGAAATTTTATAATCATGTCTTTTCAACCGAAACTAGGAGTTATTCTTATACTGTGCTTTTGAAGCGCCGTAGGAATATGTTTTGTGTGTGTTTTAGTTCGTTTTTGTCGCTATCGGACTCGTTCACCGCGGCCGCGTTTCTTGCTCGGCTCCATGCAGCGCTCTGTGTCGCGCGCCGTGCCCATGGCGGTAGCTCTTGCAAGAACTGATTTTTCTACTTTGGTGCTCTTGTAGCACGATGTGATTACTCTTTGTTTTGTTTTGCTAGTTTCTTTATTGCTTTTTTTAGCGGATTTTCTGCACTACGGCCGTGTAACCGTGTTGCTCCATCGCCTCCATGTCGTACGTCGTGCCTTTGGTGTTCGTTCTTGTACAGAAACATACCGTGCGGCTCACCGAGTGCGCAGCTTATGAAGAATGCGGCGCATTTTTCATTAGCCCAAGCGATTTAAAAACCGTATGTACGTCATTTGGCGAGCGGCGAGACGAACGACGGCGACCCCCTTCGCTGCCGCTCGGTCACTCGCGCGACGGGGCAAACCGCATGAAAGCGACGGGAGCAAGCGACCAAGGCAATGGACGCTAAGTTTTCTAGAAATCCCAAAACCGAGCTACGCGACAGGCGACAGTGAAGGGTGAACCGCGTGTAAGCAATTTAGCGAGCGACGGCGACAGCAACGGGAGTCGGCGACGAGCGACGGAGATTTCTCATGGTCGCACGTCGCGTCGCTTGGTTTTTGGATTTCTAGAAACGTCGCTTAACGCCTTGGTCGCTTGCTCCCGTCGCTTTTATGCGGTTTGCCTCGTCGCGCGAGTGACCGAGCGACAGCGCAGCGGGTCTTCGTCGCTTGTCTCGTCCCGTCACTCGCTAAATTGCTTCCATGCGGTTCAGCCTTTACACACGGTACTCGGCGGCAACAAGGAAAACGGCCCGCCCCCGAGATCAAATTTTCTTTCCTCTTCTGTTCAACGAAGCTTCTTCAACAGTATGAAATTAGCACACACTAGCAACGGACGACCGCGTACCCAAGCCAGTCAAACCGCGACATCGAAAGTGGCGGATCGACGGTGGCGCTCCCTGGCAAAATTGAACCTGCAGGCTCAGTGAATACCGTCTATTCTTGCAGTTTTGTTTTAAAAGAAGCCGTGAAAGCTACACTTGTGCGGTTTGTACGAGTGAGTTGTACGCTCAGGGGGACATTATGTGGTTTGCTAATCTTTGCGATAATTCGGCTGATTTTTTTTAAAATTCACTAATTAACTTTTTATTAGTGAAAATAGACATATGGTTTCAATTAGAAACTTGCTGAGCGTCGTCCAAAACTCGTAAATCAGTAATTTTTAGAAAGACTTTGAGCGCGTGTGAAGCGCAGTAGTGCGCTGAAGTTGCCACTCGTGGAGCAGGTACAAGGCTTGGGCTACATAAGAGACGGAAAAATTGCGCGGGCGCCTTACCGAAACTGCTAGCCCTGTACATGCTCTACGAGTGGTAACTTTAGTGCACTACTAGGCTTCTCACGCGCTGAAAGTCTTTCTGAAAATGACTGATTTAGGGATTTTGGACGACGTTCAGCAAGTTTCTAAATGGAACCATATGTCTATTTTCACTAATTTCAAAATTAAGTAGTGAATTTCAAATCATTAGCCGACTTATTGCAAAGATTAAGCCACCCACATAATGTCCCCCTAGGCGTATAACTCACTCGCACAAACCAAGTGTAGCTTTCATGGCTTTTTTAAAAACAAATCTACAAGAATAAATAGAAACACCCTGTATATCAAGGTTGCCTTACCTGATTGGGACATATCTGCCCTGATATGGGAGGCAGATATACCCCTATCTAACAGACCCTGATATGGATATATAAAAAATTGGGCAGATCTGGCTTGATAAGGCTTATATAAACTCATTTACTTGATATGGCCAGATCTGCCCAATTTTTTATATAACCATATCTATTTTTTTATATAGTCCAGATATGCCATTTTCGTAAGGGAAGTGATTTCTGAAAAGTTCAATGGGAAAATGGCGCCCATTTGTGCCCGTTTTCGGTTTTTGGTTATTGAGAGCCCCATGTATTCGAAAACTCCGTCGGCCGCCATTTTCCCATTGAAATTTTCAGAAAATCACATAACTTTTGATTGACTTATCAGATCCGGCTGAAACTTCCGCATTTGGTTGTGACCTCTAGCGCTACCTTTGGGCGGTGAATGAACGTTCAGCAATGTCTAGTTTATTTTTGCGGTAAAAAACAACCTGTAAAGTTTTTTGTGACACCCTGAACATGCACCGCAAATGATCGTTTCAAATTGTCGGCAATTTATTTCCGCTTGAAACGTAACTCTGCTCAAATGACGTGTTCACATATTTTTGGCAATTTTTTGTTACCGAATATTGTTTTGCTAATATGTTTTCTTCTCGGCCCTTTCTCATGTAAATCAACTGGAACGGCAATACCCAAGGCTACAAGCGCAAGCTTTGTTCAAAAAGACACCTCTAGCACTCAGCAGGAGAAACTGCCAATCATAAAGCTATGAGCTCTGACTTCTGGTCGACAGGAAATATATTTAAAATAAAAGTATTCTCTTGTAATTCTGCTATAAAAAAGTGAAAGCCGTTTACAACTCCCTGTAACGCCGAATTGGAGCGCAGCTCTTGAGGAGGAGGAGGGAAGGGTACTCAGGGGAGGGTACACCCCTCCTCCTCCTCCTCGCCCTCGCCTCATTCTTCAATCTCCTCCGGGGGGGGGGAGGGTCACGTGACCTCGGGGGGTCACGTGACCTTGAAGGGTCACGTGACCTTGGGGGGGGGTCACGTGACCTGAGGGGTCACGTGACCCCCCTCGCCCCGAGACCCCGGGGGGGGGGGCTCGCGCGGTGCATTATGGGACATTTCCCATAATGCATCTCGGGCGGAGGGGGTCACGTGATCTCGGGGGGGGGGGGGGGCTCGCGCGGTGCATTATGGGACATTTCCCATAATGCACCGCGCGGTTACGCCGACGGCGACGCCGATACCGCTCAAGCCGGATACGGGCGCCTAAGAGCTGCGCTCTAAAATTGTCATGAAAGCAGAGAGTGCTGTATGAAAGGATATTGGTTTTCAGGACTGGTGGGACTAGTGAATTGTGCGAAAGGGCAATGACAGGTTGATTACTTTCGTTCTATTGACAAATGCCAAAATGTTGGCGTTTTTTAGTATTTTTATCACATCAGGGGCTATAATGTGGACACTTGGCGACCAAGTCGGTATGGAATTTGGCGGCCTTGATTGGCCATCGCCGCACTTGACCTTGGCGCAAGCCAATCACGGGCGCCGTATTTCTTGCCGACGTTTTCGCCAAGTGTCAGGACTAGAGATCCAGGTGGGGGTCCAAAGTAGACGTATATGTAAACCAAAGATGTCGCTGGCAAGACGGCGAGCTTAGAAAAAGTAGAGAGCACAAGGTCCCTTCTCTACGAAACCTCTGGGGAGTTGCTGGGAGGGTTGGCTGCTTTGCAACTTCAAACACCATTGCTGCTTCTGGTCCCAAAATATCAAGATAATGCCCCCCCTCCCCCTCCCTCCGGTTGGCCATCGACCTTTGAGGGGTGTGCTACTTGGCCCTCACACTCAAATGAGTTTGATTCCCCGGTGTATACTATAGCTTTGAAACGAAGCTGTGGCAGTACTAAGCTACAAAACCCTGATATTGCCCAAACAGGTTCCGTCGTTTATCGATGACCGCATAAGGAATTCACCTAACCAGGAGGCCAACAATTAAGGTGTGCAAGTCTGCTGGGAAACATTTCGTTCGAGATGACAATAAACAGCTTGACGGCGAGGATTGTATTTCACAGGACAAGTTATTGTCGAAGAAGTTTAGTGCGTTACGAAATCAATTAGTCGGCGTAGAGAATTGAGCAACTGTACTTGCGGAATACTAAAAAATCTAACAGCGCCGGAAGCACGCTCGGCATACAACTTCATTAATAAACACCCAAAGCCCAATGAATGGCCGATATTCTCTATGGGGTTGGGACATTCCTTAAGGCATGAGTTTCAGGTTTCTAAGTTACTTTTTTCTTCCATTTTACGAAAGAATGACGTATGGTTTCTGGTCTAAACTCTGCGCATTCCATAACAAGCATTTAGGAAAAAGTTTAAATACCGCAGTTAAATTTTTGTTTATATAAAAATATATAAGCATGGCTTTCTAGTCAAGGGTATATGATTTCTGTCTCATTTTTAGCATATCCTGCACCGAAAAATATTCGTTCCCAAAGGAACGTTTCAATATTAATTCTAACGTATATCACACCAACGTTCTTGCTGCAACCACGCCTTATTGAGGTAAGAAAACAAAATTAGCCGTGCCCAAATATTTTATGGTGCCTGTCTGGGGAGGAGCCGTTTGTAAGTGATGCAAATTCACCACGTTTGATCGGCCCAACAGGAAGCTACGTGATTAACTGCGGGAAGCAACGGTAATAGCTTCACGCCAACTGTTGCATTTACTTCACTGATGCTCAAGATTATCGCTACTGCGGAACGCTGCCGATGATCTCTAATGTTGCTATCGTTAGACTCCAGCAGTACGTGGGGGATGCAAGGTGTTTTCGCTTTTACTATTCGCTGACTTTCGGAATTTATTATCACTAGATGTTTTTAGAGGTCGTTGAACTATGCTTTCTAAACTGAAGATCGGTGAAGGTCTACGAGACCGCCTTTTTCTTTAATTATTAAAAATATTGTCGTTGCTATATATTGTTTGGAAAGTGTTACCTAAACGAAAGACAAATAATCGCGATGTTTGTGGTTATTGCGATGAGCCGGAAAAGTCCAGATTGGTAGGCACATCAAAGACGCTCGAATAAAAACCTTGAAGTTAAACTTAAAGAAATTATTTGTGAGATTCTGTTCTTTGGTTTTCTCAACTCTTTGTTAGGGCGTGCAATGTCATCCGCCTATAGCTGCAGATACACTTTAACAGCAAACATACGCTGAGCATAAATATACAGGGTGTTTGAGTTTAACTCGAACATATTTTAGAGCGCAGCTCTTAGGCGCCCATTTCCGGGTTGAGCGGCGACGCCGTCGACGTCGGCTTAAACGCCCGTTGCATTATGGGACGTTTCCCCGCTAAAGTTAGCGGATAAATTTTTCCGCTAAATTTTGCGGGCAAATTTTTTCGTTAAATTTAGGGGGGAAATTGACGTTCCGTGATCTCAACACCAACCCAGTTTTCCCGCTGAACTTAGCGGGAAAATTTTCGCCAAATTTCCAGGTTAAATGGGAGCGGAGCAGGAGAGGAGGAGGGGAGGGTATGGAGCTATAGGAGGGGCGTACCCTCCCCTCCGTACCCTCCCTTCCTCCTTCTCTAGAGCTGCACTCTAATTCGGCATTACAGAGAATTGTAAACGTCTTTCATTTTTTTTTTATAAATGAAAAAGGTGAGTGTTAACAAGTGCGGTCCTCGTCATCTATGAATCAGTATAGGCGGACATTTGATAATGGCCGGCACAACTAGCGGGCTAATTAACTAAAATATAGTAATTAACTTCTTGAATGAAGGGTTCGATGGGTCATGTGGCAGTAGTAGTTTTAACGGCAGTCATTATTGAAGGGTTTGTCTTTCACAGCTTTTTACACCGACCCGTCGAAATTATTTTTGAAGGACCTGATTTATCGACACTTTTCGGTGAATAAAGGAAACACTCAAAATCCTATTAATACATAACCAGTAAGTCAGAGCACATATCCAGTAAAGACTACCGAATCGCTCTAAGCCGTGCACGTTGTTGGAGAACGCATCTCGAGGACATAACGGCCACAAAAGACGAATGAGTCGTGGCAGATGCTTCCGCAAGAGAAATGATCCTGCCGAACGTTCCGGCTTCTTGGGCGCCTTTGCGACGCTCGATTTATCCGACCAGAGATTCAGAACTTTCACGCCCTATCCGCGGTTGTTGTTTACACGTTCCCGGAGCGCTCAGGAGGGTTGATGACCTTTCCTTATCATGCCCTGCGCACGAGTCTTTTCTGATGTTCCAATGGGTCTTCCTTTTTTGGGGAATTCCACAAAGCAATGTTTGCATCGTTGCTCTCCCGGTGTATAATTGATCTCGGGTCCCGTGATGCTGTCTGTTTCTGAGTTGAAGTTATTTTTAATTTTTTTTCTTAACAATGCGTTTTTTTTTTTTTTTTTCAATGTACTGCATGGAGGTGCCGTAAGCTTTGACGCTATACTTGTGTGATGGATCACCCCTAGCTCGGCATTTTGTTGGGTGGTTGATTTTTTTTTTGTATCCTTTAACTTTATCTTTCTTTTTTAGCAAAAGTTATTTTTCCTTCTATCCCATTGTGATCTTGCCAGCCAAATAAACATTCCAATAATGTTCATGTGAGTTCAAAGTCTTTTTTTGGGGGGGTAGGAGGGGGTGAGTTAATGGAAAACCGAATCGAACGTTACCTTCGTCTTGCTTCTTACTTGGAGATGCCGCTTCAGTGTGTCTTATAAAAGCCTATGCCGCAAAAACCTCACGGACTTCGCTTTGAAAACCTAGCTGCTCGCTCACGTACTGTATGAAATTTTCCGCGGAGTCTCCCTACTTCCATTTTATTAACTCTTTTTTTTTTATGCTCCAAGTTTTATTTTGTAGTTTACTTCATAAATGGGATTTACATGTTTTTTTTTTTTTTTTTTACGCACATTGGCGTGTGTCAGCGAACCATCCCTCTAGCCGTATATTGGACATATGAATGAAAATAAAGTGGGTATAAAGTATTTCTGTTGCTTTTTATGCAGTTTTTCTGAACGTGCCTTGCGGGGTTCAAACACCGACGGTGTACTCTGTTTGAATGAACAATGAACACCATCAGGTGGGCTTTGGAGCTTCGATCTCTTTGAATTTCTCTTCACTTTCCTTGCATCCTCATTTTCAATTCCTAGAGTAGATTTGTCAAGCCAGGCCTGACAAGCTCTAAGCAAAGTTATTCTACATCATTTGCATGAAACATAGGCGCGAAACTTTGCAAAGCGGTGCCATCTGCGCGAGCAAAGGCCGCTGCATTTACATCTATCTATACTTCCTGCTTTGTTTGATATATACGACCGAAATATTTGCTTTTCAAAGCGAGTTTCTTATACCCTCTCCCCTCCTCCAAACAAAAGAAGGAAAACCGGCATGCACATACGAATTCACCATAGTTCGTCATAAATCCACATGCACATGTTTACTTTAGAATTGGTTTAAAATATCCGTTTTACATATCGCTGTCTCTGGCTTGTTTGGACGTCCCTCTTCTATATTTACGAGCGTCATAATTTAAAAAACGTTTTTATTAAACTGTACCTTGGGCACGAATGTGTGCTAGAAGTGATAATATAATCGCCGGGATTCGAAGTTTATATTTAAAAATTGTTAATTTTTTTAATGTTTTTAACAGACCTATTTGACTTCCAGCTGTAAGAATCGGAAGAGGGTGATCAATCTCTTTATGTGCAAATATGTTCGTTGTCAAAATATTAACTCCATTTAAAATACGTTCTGGGGACAGTGTTTCTCCCAGCATGGTATTTTTTTAAGTTTTGTAAAGGTGAAATGAGTATTTCTAAGGTTTTTTGTTTTTAGACATTTAACGAAGCAGTACCCGTTTTCATAACTTATATTAAACGAAAAAAAAAATCTTCCTTTTTCTTCTTAAATGATATTGCTTTCTAGACAATTATATCCTTCAATCAGTAAAATGCACAAAGGCGCAGATCTGTTCGCAGTAAATCTGTCATGTAGTCCACACTACCATCGGTGATCGATCTACATGTGCGAAGCGGATATTCCCGTTGAGTTATTACCAGGAACTTTTTTTTTATTTTCAGTATTACGCCCACAAATCCACAAAACGTACTCAGTACCTCTCCTTTCCGGAAGGTCCAAAGTTCAGGACATAATATTATATGACATGACAATAGAAATAATTTGCGCTTGCTTATCGCTGCGCATATCAACTCATTTATTATTACTAATTTATTTCGATATTCTCGCTAGTATGTACTTTCTACTGCCATTCACACTTGGCTCTATTAACATATATGTTTCCCGTTAAATTGAAAATTACAACGTACCAGCATAGCTACTGAGTATGCTTAAAAAATTGAGTATGCTTATATTGCGGCGTTCGCCGATGAGAACGTCAATGAACCAATCACGGTTCAAGAAGCGGGAAAACACACACGTAATCACCTGTATTTCGTTTAATGAATGATTGACTATTGTGGAAGGTTTTCCTTCGTCATTTCCAGTTGCCGAACTGTTATAAAACGTCAGGCGTGGCTAATTATTAACGTTCCTTGCTTCATGATTCGATCTTTGGCGTTCTTAAGCATAAAATATAAAAAAGTAAACATTATTATATTATTATTATTATTATTATTAGTATCATCATAATTATTATTCTTAATGTTATTATATTGCACCTGTACACCCATTCAATACCACAACACAGTCAAATACTTGTGACTTTTCTTCGGTAGCGATCTCTCCTGGTACACACACCTTGATCATCTGGCTAAAAGACTACGAGGTGTATCTTGTCCGTTATACCGTAAAAAAACGTTCCTCCCAATCTGCGTCAGAAAGACAGTCGTGAATGCTCTTGCGTACAGAATTCTTCGCTATGGAATTACTATCTTTGCTAATTGCTCAACGCTCGGGAGACCGAAAATTGACGCCATTCTGAGGAACATCGCGAAAAACATTGGATATAATCCGAATCTAAACAAGGATGATAATATATTCTCTTCTGTGGGCTTGCCGCGTTTCCTTACCTCTTTTTCATATCTAGATGTGTCATCCTAAGACATTATTGGCTCAGTCAATTTAAAATGCCTCGAACTGTCCAGCGCTCTACAAGAAACAGCGAACACTTCATAATTTCTCGCGTATACACCAAACATGGAAAACGTGTCCGTTCGTATTATGTTCCTTACATATTTGACAAATTAGCAGATTTTCTTGATCAAATCGACTCTCAGAGTTTCTTAAAAAAAAAACACATAAAACTATTGTGCTTGTGGAAGCCCTTTGACTTATACACGACTGTAATCTTTCTAGAACCAAAAGGAGGCTGGCTATTGTTACATGTAGGTGACTGTTCGAGCATCAGCCTATATGTCCGCGTGATGTTTAAGTGTATATATGTATTTAAGTGTATATTTATGCGTAGATCTAGGCATGTACGTCCATACGCGTCGTCGTGCACTTGATGTATATAAGCCCAAGTACTCATTTAGTGTTGTGTGTAGCCTGTGAAACAACTTTAAATTGTGTATAGCTGTCTCGTATTCGCGCCTGAGAACAATCAGTTTATTCACTACGGGGCAGACGTGGGAAGTAATCCGTGACAAGTAACGGAGTACTCGTAATCCATCACTTTTTCAAATAAGTTTTGTAATTGCCACGTTACTTTTCTTGGAAGTAATTTGTAAGGTAATTTCCTTACAAAATATTGGTAACGGATTGCTTTAATTACTCGTTACCTTTTTAAAAAAAAAAAATATGAGCCTCACACAGTAATTGCAGCAATACAAGCAGAACTTTCAGCAGCATAAAGAGAGCAAGGTCAACAAAATAGAAAACATGAGGAAGGGGAGAATAGCCGAAAAGAAAATACGATTTTTTGTACAATCGGTCACACTCCTTAGATGGCCGTTAGGCCATCTAAGGAGTGTTGACAGAGAGAGAGAACGCGTAAAAGTAATGTGACACTCTATTCTTTGTGAGACCGATGGCCACCGCTTCTCTCGCTCTCTATGCCCTCCCCTCCCCTGGCCTCCACGAATATTGGTATGAAAGTGAGAACCGACGAACGATCGATAACCCGTAACCGCCACTTTTTCTCTGACTGGTCGAGTTTTCGATCATAGAGTGTCCGTCGTCTCCATGGCCATCTCTTAATGAGATGTTCAAAATTTAGGGCATTAAGGAGAACGGAAACCTAGAGTTGCAGTGCATTCTTTGCTTGCCAAAAAAACAGACATTGTCGTCAGCAAGAAACACAAACCCTAATATACGAATACACATCAAGGTAAGCTGGGACACCTGCATTCAGCATTGGCTATACATTGTAACATGAGAAAAAAGTTTTTCTTTTCTTGTGAATAACAGGCGAAACACCCGAGGCAAAAGGGAGCTTTCGTATATCGCTTCTTTAGCTCCGAACCTCGTAGTGGAGGCAGACGCTGCTACTGAGCATGCGCACCGCTAGCTTTGTCTGCACAATTCCAGGGATCCTTTCCGAAGGCCGTAAGCTAGCGGGATGGCTGGTGCGGTTGCAGCTTTCGGTGCCTTGTCAGCTTACAGGTGAACTGAGAGCACCTACACTCTTTCTCTTAAATACAATATTTTATTTTTACAAGTACTACCATAATACGGACGTATGAGAAATGAAAGTAGTGTTGCGGAACATTTTTGAAAAATATCAAAATTGTTTCTATTCTTTTCTAAATAAGTGTACGGAAAAAGTAACGTGAAAGTAATGTGTAACGTAACGAGTAAAGTAATCCGTTACTTTTCGGCGAAAGTAATTTGTAACGGTAATCCATTGCATTTGAGGCTGGGTAATTCGTAATTGTAATCCATTACGTTTTTCAAGTAAAGAGCACAAGTCTGCTACGGGGTCTAGTCGCACAAGCCCACCCTGGCTTCGACTGACCCGCCCCTTTCGTGCTGATGAAAGAACAGAGCAGAATAAATTATTATTATTATTATTATCATTATTTTTAGCGTTGTCATTATACTACCTGCGGTGTCTCCGAATATATACGTTTTATTCGTGATACAAGTAGAAGGTGATAGTGTCATGTACTACTCTATACTTTCTTTTTAATATCTGTAATATTTGTTGTTGTTGTATATGAGAGCTATAAACTCCACCTGGAACTGCCTTACAACATGTTACTTTTTGAGATAGCGTTAAGTGGTGATAACTAACATGTCCTAATTGTTGATTTTTTACTTAATCCTAGTTTTCTGGCTTTGGTTTTGCATTGGTAGTTAAGTGTTAGTTGGAAGAGAAGTAAAGACTGGACAACTCGGCAAACTTTTTTTTTTTCCGTCTTCATAATCTTTTTTTTTTTTAATTTTAAGGTGTGTGTGTTTGTTTGATACCTATTTTGATATATCTGCATTCCTTGGTTTAGTCCTACAAGCCCTTCAAGGCTTTGACGAATCTGCGTTGTGCCGTGTGTGTGTACCTCTTCCTCAAATATATATATATTAATATTGTTATTATTACCACCATCATCATCATCATCAGCGGCGAATGCCGCAATCTCTTTTTCTGCGAAGTGATACAAAGATGCTAGCAACCAGTCACGCTCTCCGTTCCCTTGTCAGTGATTATATAGAAGTTATAATTAATTACATGTTGTGGTCGTAAGTGTGAAAATACTCTGTTTGCAAACGATGTTAGACGGCTGCGACCTCAATTTTCCGCAAAAAAAAATACGAAAAAGAAAAGGAGAGTGCAGTGCAAATAGCGGAAAGCGTCAATTGTTTCGAACGACCTTGAAACAGTGCCAGGCCTAAGCGAGATTCCGCGGAAGTTCGGAACGATCATTTCCCAAGCCCCGGAACGATTTTCTAGAAACGCGGCGTCGATATTTTCGCTTCGATTTGACTCCTACGTGATAGCCATCGACGCGTTTGAACTATATCTTTTGTAGCTGAACGTATAAAATAGCTCTTTGCTCTCGATAAGGCTTGGTCTAACCATGCAATCCAAACTTATTTAGCCGACCAAATACCGAAAAATACTGTGATGTTTTTTTTTTTTTTGAGCAGTTAAGTGTTTTAAAAAACAGTGGCGAAGTCGAGACGATAGAAGAAGGAAAAATGAAAACGATTGCTTTCGCGAAGGCATTTTAATGGGGATGAATGTAACGTCCCGCCAAACTCGTTCCAATATCCATATCTCATGCTTTCAAATATAAAAGAAGAAGAAACTTTCTATTTCAAACCGCAGAAAAATCAGATATCAACTGGAACTGGCAGGCTTGATAGTGTTTGCGTTGCCGCCAAAATATAGCGTACAAAACCGGAGATGACCTTAATGCAAGCATAAAATTAGATTAAAGAAAGGTTTTTGGAAACGACCAAGGACGATTAGGAGCATACACCTACGTACACGAACAAAAAGTTGCGCAGCTCTATATGAAGCAGATCAAAGCGATTCCCGTGAAATGGGCGTCATGCTTGGATAAACTCTTCTGGCATATGAAGCGCAAAAGGTCAGTTTGCAATCGCTTTGAACTGCTGACGCTTTCTTTCTTCGACTGATTGAAGATCTTAACTTTATTCGATGTTAAACTAGTGTAGTGAAGAAAACGATGCGTTTTTAGTCTGATAAATCTGCTAGGGCTACTAATCTATGAAATCATATATAAACTAGGCGACGAAATTTATCCGCTAGATTTAGCGAAAAGCGATTTGCCTATACCTTTAGCGGTAAAACCCGACTTGGCGTAACCCTGACGCAGTGTTATGCTATGTGACACCGTATCACCTATCGTCACGTCAATGACGCTATATGTGTCACATAACTGTGACGTCTCATGAGACTTTGGCGTTATGTCATGTCACACCGCGTCACATGGCATTACAGTTATGTGACATCGCATGACGTTACATTGAGCTACATGACGTAACGTCAGGTAGTGCTTCGCTTGTTCTGGTGTCTGACTTTCCTATACATCCAGGCAGTTGTAGCGCACGAAACATAAGGGTCTATCCCCCGACGTTTACGTTCTCGGAAGAAACCAACGTAAACATGATGCGTTCATACTAATGATTTGTAATCAATCTATATTTAGCCGCATTGACTGCCTTTAATTAAACAAATTGTTCGACGCGTTAGTTTTCTTTTTTTTAATGTTCGATTGAAGTGACTAGTTATAGTGAGTTTATAGTTAAACTTGAATCGATACGTTTGCGTTTTTTTCCACAGAAGTGCGCTCCTCCAACACTAGCCTATATGCGTGCATATATATATATATATATATATATATATATATATACATTCTATTTTTAAGGATTTGCATTACACTTTGCATTTTTCACTTTCGCCGGCTTCATCCTTTCCTATATCCTACCTATTTTTTACCTTACCCCACCTTGGCTCCCATCGCAGCTTAGGAGGATTATCTTCCCCGCAGAAAACCACGGTTGCGCGTTGGCCTTTAAGCAAATGTTCCTTTTCAAAATGAAAGCTTGGTCGTGTTGGTAAGGCATGGTTTCTTTTATGATATAAGGTGTTGAAATGTGACTCTAGGTTGGCTCGCAA
The DNA here is from genome assembly GCA_013358835.2 of Ixodes persulcatus. NCBI lineage: Eukaryota > Metazoa > Arthropoda > Arachnida > Ixodida > Ixodidae > Ixodes > Ixodes persulcatus. Next base: position 57,994 of record JABSTQ010007518.1, read on the forward strand.
ATACTGTTTGCAGTTAGGGACCTCATGTAGCTCAGTAAAAAGCAGAGCATATGAACAAGTAATGAACAGTTTAGATGCATCCGTACGTGAAACGTCTCAGTAATTCGTCAGAGCTTGCTGTTTACTGTGGATGATCGGCAGTTCTTTAATATCGCAAAATTCTTGTATCCAGTGATAAATTGTGTCTGCAGGGATGTCGGTTGAGGCATACAAAACAAGAATTCATCGTATAAGTAACCAAAGCAAAACTCAAAAATAGTGGTTTCTCCAAAATAAAAATAAAATTAAATTTCAAAAAGAAAAGGAACTAAATCTTACGTTCAAAACTGACGAAGATGAGGGGATAGGTTTGCTTCTTGGTTAGCATGAATTATAAATGCCGTCCACCAGGACAGCTGCCCCGACCGCTCCCGAACGTTTGGAAAACGGGTGCACAAAAAATACTAAACCTTACTTTGTCACCTACTTATTTTTTTCCCTTTTTCTTCTTACGCGAATTGCTCAAACTGCTGCTTGGTTCTCCTTCACACTTTTGTATCAAATATCCTAGCGAAAAAAAAAAAGGCAAACAGAGGGAGGGAGAGAGAAGACGTGGGTTGGTCGTATTATCCAGACACCGTCGTACATTCTGGAAATTTATGTCTCTTACTGAAGTTTACCTGTCTTTAATTAACAGTTGCGCTGGTGACAAAGTAGTGATCACTATCACGCTAGGGCTCTCAGCTTACTCAATATTCGTTGCTGTTTTGCTTTGCGGTAATATGCACCGTGCCTTTTCTTCTCGTTTTTGTTCCAGTTTGACAAAACAAAACAACAACAACTTTGAAACCGGGAATATGATAAACAAATACGCGAACTTATAGGCTCACGCGAGCGTCCGAGGATTGAGGCACTGTCCTTATCGCGCAATCAAAGACGACAGTGCGTTTGGATCCTCACAGTTTCAAGGAGGCCGCCACGAGCCCTGGAGAAAAGAAAGTGAGGCAAAAGAGCGGGTAGCTATATCCAAGTGTTCCGCGTAAACTGGATCGTCCCGGCGGTCAAATTGAGAAGTAAAACGGAATTAAATGCACGGAGTTAGAGTTTCAAATAGTGAGACACGTTTTGTAAAAACGTGCACACCAACTCAACTTTCTGACGTCACGCTGCTGCGGGTGGCGCTGCTGTCGGCACAGCGCATGCGGGGACGCTTCATTCCATGCGAATATATGGTTTCTGCGCAAGCGCACTCCACACACCGGGGGGGGGGGGGGGGGGCTAACGTTGATTTGTTTTGTAAACTCCGTGTTTTGTTTGTTCGTTTCGCGCCACTCGACTATATATAGTCACTGACCGGGGGTCACCTTTTATGATAACGATTTCTTTCTCTCTGATTAGCTCTTCGGTGTTGTTATCAGCTGTTATCAGCCGATGCCTCAACCTCTGTGGCTTTTGATGCAATCTTAAGATGATTGAGGACTGGCCACGTCCGGCGTTTCTTAATTTATCTCAATAAAAACTATTCGCGATGTGTGCGACCAAAATAGTCGTCGCTGTTGTCCCAATTCGCGATGGGCCAAACGCTTACCGTGATGTCGTTATCTCGCTTCATTTTTTTTTCATCGATGGAAATCAGCGAAATGTCAGAGTGTCAACCGTAGCGGTGGCGCTTTAGGAATGCGATGACTACGACCTTTCCGTCGTTATTTTTAGATGTACCATGCAACTTGTAGCTCGCAGCCGATGATGCGTAGTCAAAGATTACGACTCATGACGTCACGGCGAGGAAAATTCTGGTCGTGACGTCACAAGCGGAAACCAATAGAGGGCACCGCCGAAACATCTCGGCGCTAATAGATTTTTTAAAACGTAGGCTAGGTGGCGCAAGCTACCGCCTGGTACAAAGGGTATAGCCAGTAACATCCATTCAACATCCCTCCATTCAACCTTTACAGCGCTTATCACCCAGGCGAAAAGTGCCGAGTCACTTGACTGTGGACGCATGCGCGGTGTCTCATATTTCCAGGAAGAGAGCTACTGCGCACGTTCAGAACGCTTGGCACAGCCCAGGAGACAAAGATGGCGGCCCACGTAAGGAGGCGATTATTGGAGGGCTCTACAGGACGTGTCTTAAGCTATCGTAGAAACGACATAATTCGTTTCATTTAAGCACTCAGACAGGGTTGGGGAAAAAAGCTTCTAAAAAGCTATCAAAAATAAGAATGCAAAACACATCGACAAAAATGTACTTAATTACGTATCAAAGTACGCATTTCGGAAAAGTATCGAAACACGAGTCGCAAATACAACGAGGGGTATTTGGTCATCTTCAAGTACGAGGGTACGAGGGGCGTTCATAAAGTTCGAATTATTCTCACGAAGGAATAGAGATTCAGCAATCAAACTCGAGTAGGAGTTGAGACTTTCTCTCCATGTTCGCCACCAAACGTTACATACTATTTCCGGCGATGCACCACATTGCGGAGGCCATTGTTATAGAACTCCTTGTCTTGAGTGTTCAGGAATCGCTCCACTTCAGCAATCACTTGGTCGCCGTCCTTGAAATGCTTTCCTCTTATTTGGCCACACTAGAAGCGTTCGTGCCATTTAACCAAAAGTGTCGTAAACTGGGACGTTGTCCCCGAACAACGCTCCCAGATTGGAATGAATATCCTTGGCATTGCTTCCCTTCAAATGAAACAAACGGATTACTCATGTGCTTGGTACCGACGGGCGGTGCCGTTTTTGTTTCGTCTCCCTATCGGCGTTCCGAGCTACTATAGCATGCGATATTTATACTGTGCGGAAACTAGAGGGACGTGCGCTCATGTTGATGACGGTTTTCTTCCGTTTCCCTTAATTCTTTGTGCCGATAATACGAACTTTATGAACGCCCCTCGTACTTTTAAAAGTACATTTTGTTCCCATAGTTCGACATATTATACCTCATACTTTTCACCCGGGATATAAAGACTATGTCCAAAGAAAAAGTGGAGTCTGTAAATACGCTTTGTGCAGCAAGTTTGTTTGTTTTGTTGTTTGTTGTTTATTCATACTGCTAACCTCTTTCGAGGTCGTAGCAGGAGTGGAAAACACATAGATACAAATATTTTATGGTGCACTCAATTACACAAAACGTCGCAAAAGTCAGAATAGGTGGCTGCATTAACGACATTTGGTGGCAGGTTGTTCCAGTCTATTACTGTTCTAGGAAAGAAGGAATATTTAAATGAATCATTTTTATAGTTATATGATTTAAGTGTCTTCTGATGTGAATATCTGGATACTCTAGGGCAGAAAAATTCAATGTATTGATTCTTGTCTATTCCCAGCTCATTGCTAATAATTAAATAAAGCAATTTCAGACGATTTTGTTTCCTTCTTTCCTGTACGTTTGGAGTCCTGCTCTAGCACACAAGTTTGTGGGGGACACATAAGAAGAATACATATTAAAAACAAATCGCACTGGAAGTCTCTGAACCCTCTCTAAATTAGCTATGCTACAAGTCGTGTGCGGGTCCCAGACACTGCTAGCGTACTCTAGAATTGGCCGAATAAACGTTTTATATAACAACAACTTAGTATCACTTGACCCATGTTTAAAATTTCTGCGCAAAAATCCAAGTTTATTTATCGCCCTTGCGATAATTTGGCCAATATGCATATTCCAAATCAAGTCAGACGTTATAGTGACACCGAGGTACTTATAAGAGGACACTCTCGGTAGATTATGACTGCCGACTGCATAGTTAAAGTAAATAGGATTCTTTTTTAGAGTGACAGACATGCACACTATAGTCTTTCAAAGATTCTCATCGCAAAGAAGAGTGCCCAAAATCGTATTTGGTTGTGAACAATATTCCACACAATTGTAATTGTGCAGTATTTGAAATACATATTTTTGTATTTAGGTACAATGAACAAATGCACCATGATCTGTAATTAAACACAAAATACTCAAAGCATTTTCAATACGTATTTTAAAGATTTGTCTTTCAAATACAGATCATCCCTGCACTCAAACAAAACATGGTGATATTTGCACGGCTTGAGTATCCGGCGTGCTATCCCCTATCGGCAGGGAGTATAACGCACCTGAACTGTCTGTACTATTCTATGTTCATGTAAATGTCTAAGCGTGAGAGCCCAGTTTTCATCAAATTCCTTTGATAGCACGTCGTCCTCTATGTTTCTTTAAAGGAATTTTACCTTTTGACGAGTTCAAGCCTAAAGAAGTTATGTTTTTAACTTTTACTTTGTCAGACATTTGTGGAATGAAAAAAGAAGGTATACTGAAACCTGTGTTTGCTTCAGCTAATGGCTATTTCAATATACAGTACGCAGCTAAAACAAATTATGCTGCAATCTAATTCTGATATTTGTTACATTTTGTCAGGTTTCCTTTTTTGAATTTTAGATTTGTGACTAACTTAATCCTTTTTTTTATAGTGAAATCGTTATGTTCTCTGAAAACAAATTAACAAGACAGCAGTTACAACTAAGCTGTCATGACATGGAACAGTTTTCTGTGGTAGAAAGCAATACGAAAATAGTACACTAAGTTTGGTCTTTATGAAACAAAAAAGCGCATTAAAGAAGATTTTAGTTTATACTTCAAATTATGTGGCGTGTGCTTGTAATATACTTTAAGTGTATATTGCATCTTAGCGGTAGACTTAACGTGTCCACGCATTAAGGCAGCAAAGGTGTGCATACTAATTAGGGACATGTTGAATTATACTATTTGTTAAATATGCTGCTTAGCCTTGTTTTTGATAGTAATGCCTATATTGTGTGAGGGCGAAACAGTTCAATGTTCTAATATGTTGGGTCAATGATCTGGTTTATATGTTCTAGAGTGTTCCAGTAAGGAGGCTATGGCCATTTTGGACACTACCAGAAAAGAAGCGTATAACTATTAGTATTATTATTATTAAACGAAAAATACTTCTTAACAACCTCGAATCTGTTCAAAACAAGGCATCACGCTACATCATGCATGACTATTCACGAACCTCGAGTGTCACAATTATTAAAACCAGCCTGGAGTTGAAACCTCTAACCGCTAGAACCAAACTAGCCCGTCTTGCTTTCCTTCTTGGCATCTACTACTCATCATCGGAATTTCGTAGCCTGTCCCAAGCAGCACAGATCTGGCCAATCATTGGCCAGTGGCTGGTAATGGTCCTTCGGCCAGTGGCCAGACAGTGGCCAGCCATTGACCGATGACTGGCCTTTCTCTGACCAATGGCCACTGGCCAGCAGCCATCGGAGAAGCATTGGCCGATGAATGGCTACTCCTTGGCCATTAGCCAAAAGACCATCGCCAGCCATTGGTTAATGCTTGGCCAAATTCTGTGCTGCTTGGGCTGTCTCCAAGATTCATCTTATATTTCAAAGCGCCGCAATCATCCACTAAAAATTCAGCCTGTACAGAACTAACAAATTTCAAAATTCCCCCCTGTTACTTGCTATCACCGACTGGAATTCCTTCCCGCTCACACCGTCCATGGAACTGATACCAATACATTTCGCGACATTTATAATTCCCATTTGTAAAATGTGATCAGTGATTTTTTTTTGCTGTTTTACTTTTATTTTTGTGCATTGAATGTTGTATTAATTCCTCCCCACCTCATGTAATGTATCCCAATTTGAATATATTTGAAGAAATAAAATCTGATCTGATCCGAAGTATACGTGGCGTCGTGTTTCATGAACGGGCAAACTTGATGCAATTTAAATGGATTACTTTCTACCATGGCTTGCCTAAAAAGGTAGAACGGACGAACTTGCTTTCATGTATGGTATACGTTTTAAAGAAAATGCTATAAAACTATAGCTTTTCTAATTCATGTACGTTTACTTGCTTACAAAACAAAATCCTTAATCCGAACAAGCCGAAAATAGGAGTTCGTGCACTGATTGTTTTTGTCGCTGAAACTTTCGTTGTTTCAGTAAGCCATGTTTAACGGCAATGGATCCCCTATTTCTGCAACACTATTTGCAAAGGCTAATATAACGTGCAGTGCATCGGGTGAGCTAAAAGGAACGGTAAACAAACCTGTCAGAAACAATCGTTTCTTGCGTCGTCCAGCAAAGAGGCTTAGAGGATGAGAGAATTGGAGAGCCAGTGGTATTTATTTATTTATTTATTTATTTGCTTTACCCTCAGAGCCCGAAGGCATTACAGAGGGGGAGAGCAAAGTTGGGATCAAAACACTGTAATGTATGGTTATTCACACTCAACAAAAAAATGATTAGTAAGAACTGACCTAAAAAGTGCACTGTCAGTTATCGATGCAATTGATCCGGTAAGGTGGTTCCAGTCGAGGGATGTGCGAGGAAGGAAAGAAGATTGGAATGTAGATGTGATAGCGGCTGGTACCTCAACTTTGTGCTGATGATCATGACGAGCAGAAATATAAAAGGGACGAGTGATTAATTTGTCGCGAAGCACAGTGTTATAAAAATAAAATTTGTGAAATAAAGAAAGGCGTGAGAGCTTACGTCGCAGGGAGAGGGGCGGGAGTGACAAAGTAGATTTCATGGAAGTTACGCTAGATGAATAATGATAATTAGAAAGAATAAAACGAGCGGATCTATTTTGAATGCCTTCCAACGCGGTGATGAGAGTGGCTTGTCCGGGATCCCAGACAGAGGCTGCATATTCTAACTTCGGTCGAACTAGAGTTTTATAAAGAATTAGCTTGAGGGAAACAGGTGCCAATGAAAAGTTACGCCTGAGGTAGCCTAACATACGGTTAGCATTAGATGTGATATACTGTACATGTGCTTTCCATGAGAGATTAGAAGTTATATGTACACCTAAATATTTGTAAGAAGATACCGTGTCAAGCTAAGCCTGATTAAGAAAGTAGTTCCGAGTTTCATGTGACTGCCGAGATACAAGCATGGACTTATATTTGTTAGTATTAAGCGTCATAGACCATACGTCACACCACTGGTAGATAGCGTTAATGTCAGACTGAAGCATGATGTTATCGTGATCATTAAGTATCTCACGGTAAATCACACAGTCGTCAGCAAATAAACAAATAGACGAGGAAACATTAAGAGGGAGGTCGTTAATATATATTAAAAAAAGTAAAGGTCCTAAAACAGATCCTTGGGGAACCCCAGAGGCCACAGACGAAAAGGAAGAGTTACTATTATTTACTGTAACAAATTGTGACCGTAATGATAGAAAAGATTGAATCCATGCAAGAACGTTAGTATCTATGTTAAGTTTGGACAGTTTCAGAAGAAGTAGTTTATGTGATACTTTATCGAACGCTTTGGAGAAATCTAGGAAAATGCAGTCTGCCTGGGATCCTCGGTCCAGGATGCAGTGAAGGTCATGTGTGAATGATACAAGCTGTGTCTCGCATGAAAATGTTTTTCGAAATCCATGTTGGGATGGACAGAAGAAGTTGTTAAATTCTAAGAAATTGACGAGGTTGGAAAATATTATATGCTCAAGGAGTTTGCAAGGAACACTGGTTATAGAGATTGGGCGATAATTTAAAGGGGAATGTTTGTCACCAGTCTTGTGAATGGGAACCACCTTCCCCACCTTCCAATCTAAGGGGAGAACATGATCTCTAATGGACTGATCAAAAAGTTTAGTTAAAATGATAGAAGAGTAATGCTTAGTATTTTTCAAAAACTTCGAATTAACACCATCCACTCCAGCTGAAGACGACAATCTTAATGTTTCAATGACATGATCGACACCAGCACAATCAAGCAAGATGGGGTCCATCGGCAAGTAGTCTGAAATGTCTAAGAGAGGACATTCCGTGCTGCTGTCACTAGAAAAGGATTCAACAAAAACTTGGTTCAATACATTCGCACACTCTTCAATTGGCATAACATCCCCACTTTCGTTTTTGAGACTAACAGAAAAATCAGTTTTTTTATTCATGATGTTCCAGAACTTTTTTGGTTTTTTTATTAACATATCGGGTAAGGTGCGCGTAAAAAACTCAAACTTGGCCTTATTAACTTCCTCTTTATAAGTCTCACTGGGAATCTTCAAGTACAGTCCTAAGGGGAATATGCAGGTTAGTAAGGGATTCTACTTTATTCTTAAACATTTGCCAATTCGCTTCCACTGAACGGTCTGAGAATCCTTCTAGAAATGTATCAATAAAAGTGGCTAGATCATTGTTAATTTTGACGAAGTCAGCTTTTGCATAATCTCGAATTTGTTTTATGTGACTTGATGATTTCGGCACTGCAGCTTTAACATAAAAATGTAATATACAATGATCACTAAGCCCTGGAAGATATGATATGGGGGAAACTAGGTCAGGGTGATTTGACAGAACGAGGTCCAATATGTTTGAGGATAACGGGGTTACTCTGGTTGGTTCAGTAACCAACTGAGTGAGATTAAAATCAAAACAAAGGTTCACAAAGTCATTGCACTCCGATGATGATGCAATTGTGGATAGATTACACTCTGTCCACACGATAGAAGGAAAATTGAAGTCGCCCAACAGAAAGATCGGTGAACTGGGAAAACGCATAACTAAGTTGTTTAGAGAGACATGCAAAGCTTTAACAAAAAGGGATGAGCATGACGGTGGTCTATAGCATTCTCCCATAATCCACCTGTTGTGGTGAGAACCTAAACAGACCCAAAGTATTTCTAAATCACTTGTCGCGTTAATGCAAAAAGATTCAACTTGAGTACCCACTGCAATTAAAACACCCCCACCGCACCTATCTTGCCTGTCATTTCTGTAAATATTATATTTCTTAGACCGATCAAAAAGTTCACAGTCACGCACTTTCCCAGACAGCCAAGTTTCAGTTAAGACAATAATATCCGCGTCTGTCGAGTCAATAACTGAACACAAGTCGTCTCGTTTTTTAATAAGGCTTCTAATATTAGTAAAAAGTACCGACACATTTGAGACAGGATAATGACACACTCTTCCCCTCGCTGCCTGCTATTCCGAATTCAACGTTCGAGGTGCGTCCTCAGCAGAAAGCAAACTTTGTGTCCCGGAAACAACAGCTGAGACGGAGGGACTGTTTTCGAGCACATTATCATTAACAGAATCGTAAACAAGACATTTATTACCAATGTACATTATATTGTGTCGAAGCTTAAAAGTGGCGTTTTTGGCTTTCGCAAGTTCAATTAACTTTTTCCGTGCTTGACGTGTTCCAACTGAGAAGTCCTCACTCACGGAAATGCGACTAGATCTAAACGATGACCTGGACTGTAGAATTTGGTCTTTTAGTTTATACGATGCAAATTTAACGATGACTGGGCGACATTTATCGCGATAAAAAGTACCGATCCTGTGGGCACGAATAATGGCTCCATCAGCCACTTGAATATTCGGCGTCTGCCTCAATATGTTCAAAATTGCCTCTTCCGTTTGTGCCCAAGTTTCAGATAAGTTGTCAGTTATCCCGTAAAAAACCACGTTATCACGACGAGAGCGGTCTTCCGCCTCGTCCAGACGTGCTCGCAGGGCCCAGTTTTCTTGTTGAACTACTTCGACTAGACGTCTTGTCACGCCAACTTCCTCAGTCACGGCAATAGTTTTATTTTCAACCTTGGACAGTCTAGCGTTAATACCTGTTATGGCAGTTTGAATAGACTCCTGAGATTTTTTAACTTCGTTTAACGATGCCAGTATACCAGACTGAGCCTGATCTATTTTAAGCGAGCGCGCGTTAACCTCTACCAGCATTTTGTGCATGTCATTGAACTGTTCCAGTTGTTTCTCACTCATCGGACCGGGGTTAGCCTCAACGTCGCCGGACACCTTTAGAAGGAGGCCTACAATATCAACACAGTCAGAAACAGTTTCGCAAAACACTTGTGAGCACGGGAACACCAGTAAACACACGTTGCTTGTTCTTTTAGCGTTTAACGAGGGTACTGTAACAACCTGAACAAGCAGAAAGACGAAATGAGTGGTCCGCATGGTCAGGGTGATCCCGTGCTCACTCAAGGCTGCCAAGTGATTCCAGCCGTATATATAGTTGTCTCTAGGTGGCGCCGCTGTTTTTGATGATGACGTAGATGCTGACGTGGTCCAGGCCATCTCGATGACCCTCCTCGGAGCATGATTTTCCAGAAGATGGGCCGCAGATTCATGCCGTGGGTGGGCTTCATCACGATGGTTGCCGTACTCGTTCACCAGGACAGCGTTGTCACGGTCGGGCAGGAACGTTGGGGCCGAAAAATGGAGGCGAGCCGTAACCTGAACGAGCAGAAAGACGAAATGAGTGGTCCGCATGGTCAGGGTGATCCCGTGCTCACTTCTTTCTTGTGTCCCCGAACATCGCTGATAGGTTAAAGGATGGAGCAAAACATCTATACTCCGTTGCACGATAACTTGGCGAACTGTGGAGGCTAGGGCCCCGCGACCCAATGAGAGCGTCGGAGCGAGGCACGTGACGCGACGTCAAGGGAGCATTTGTTTCACAACGCGAATTGCGAGGCGCGAGGCCCGGAGGAACCGGCTGTCGTCTGCTAGCCAAATGTCGTCTGCTCCGAAAGCAACCAACTTCGGATGAACCTTCCACCGCAGCAACATTTCCGCCCGCTAGAACAGCGAGCACTTCGGGAACAGTTCATGAGACAACCGTACGCTCAATTTAGCCTCGAATCTGTGACGGGTGCTATAGACATGGCACAGTGCGATGTTTTGAGCGGAAACGCCCGATTACACGGCTGCAATCGCCGGCGATCACCTACGGCCACGGCGCTACAAGGCGAAAAAAATCGAGCAGATACGAATGTTGCGTTCTTTTTAGGTTTAAATATAATGGCAACTCAAAAATTTGAAATTGTATATTCTTTGTTCTTTAAATCTTTTCGTTATAGATGGAATCGCGCTAGTGCAATTGCTGTTGAAAGGAAAAGAAGCCTAGAACTCATTTTTGTCGCGGAGGCCTCTGTTGCTGTGGCGGTAACGAGGCCCCGGTGGCCTTGACCATGGAGTGCTATCACGTGCCTTGCTCTGTCGCCGTTATTGTGTCGCGTGGGCCGCAGCCTCCACATTTCGCCAGGCTATCGTGAAACGGAGTTTACCAGCTGTCTGTTCGGTTTTGCACAGAGAGGGCTCTGACCCTAGCCTGACTGCCAGAGAGCACTGGACATTTATTGTTTTCGTAATGTCTCCTGGCGTTGGTGGCATTTGTTCTACTGAACGTTAAGCAAAAAGGTTTTACACAGTGTACTATACTTCAGTAAAAAGCAAGAAAGATAAATAATTTATAGAAGCGCTGCCTGGTGGTTACTTAGTAATCTTGAATATTGCATTTTTTTTCAAAGACAATGGAGAAAATACTTTTAAAATACAAGAAAAAGGCCAATCGCGGTAAAGATGATCAGGGGCACCTAGTAAATTAGAAAGTCGCGTTTGAATCTTTAAATAAGTGTAGGCTGAATCTACTATTAAGGGATACACAATAGCGCGGGTTTACTTCGACAGAAAACTTGCAACTCTGTATGTGATGTTCAATTGGATGTTTCAACGTTTTTGTAGGTTTCTTTTGCCCATCATTCATTCATTTATTCATTTCTTAGTTCATTTATTCATTCATAAATTTAGAAAACCTTATTATAAGTAAAGCAATATTTTCTAAAGAATCTAAGAAACGGGAACTAATAATTCGTTTTATTCTTAAATGATTCTTTTTTCAAACCGTTCGAGCCAATAACGTAAATCTGCCTAAGCATCTGAAGGTCAAATACCTGAACTTTTATACTTCAACAAATTTGGCGGGTGATAGCTCATATCGCCGAAGATTCGTGCTTTCGCCATCCCCCCCCCCCCCCCCCGAAAAAAAACAAAAAACAAAATTAAAACATTGCTTTTTTTTTTGTGACAGTTTCGCATCTTGTAAACACCACTCACCCATCCCGCTCGCTTCCCCACAATGCTCGTGCTGAGAGAAGCGACACCGCCAGCAAACATCGCACGCATAGCCTAACTCGGCAAAAGTCCCCAGCTGACAGGCGCGACTTTCTCGCCCCAACACATCAAAGGTTGCTCCAAGTCGGCACTTCACCGAACCATGCATCATAACCGGAACGTTCTCCCTGTCGCCGGGATCCGTACATTCAAGAAATCAACGACCCGAAATTCTGCACGCTGACAAAAAAATGGAGCTTAGCGCTGGATACTCGACCAAGGCAAGCGTGAAATGTCAGCGATACAATGCTCGAGAATCGAAGCAACAAAGAAGGAGAAGTGCGGCTATATCAACTGGAAAAGGGACGATGGCACCAGCGTTAAGAAGTCAAGACAAGAGCTACTGACGATGATGCTTTGCTTTTGTGTGCGTGTGCGTGTGCGTGTGCGTGTGCGTGTGCGTGTGCGTGTGTGTGTGTGTGTGTGTGTGTGTGTGTGTGTGTGTGTGTGTGTGTGTCTGTGTGTGGGCGCGCGCGTGTGCTTGTGGGTGTTTTGGCGTCTGTATGTGTATCTGCGTGTATGCGTGCGTATGTGTATGTATGCGTGTGTGCGCGCGCGTGTGTGTGTGTTCGCAGCAAAAAAAAACGGCGAAGGCAGCTTGTAAATTTGATTGTAAAAAAACTAAGCTTCCTAGGGGGCGGTCATGGTGCAGTGTACTCCAAAAACATAAATATATCAGACTTACAAAATAATGGAGAGACCAGTTTGGACGACACAAAAACAGGACCTCCAGGGAGACCTGCAAATCTTGAGGGTGTTCCCACGCCTCAGACATTCACAAGAACGTAAGAAAATAAGAAGTACCGAATGTTCCGGACTACTGTCCGGAACATTCCTAAGCATGACTAAACATGTTTAAAAGTTGAAATTGTACGCACTGCGGACTGCCCAGAGGTGCGGATCCAACGCAAGGATTTGTTTCTTCTAGATGGTTTATTATGCGGAAACGTGACGGATTTGGTGAATACCGAAGTAGGGTAATTATAATTTATGTATAAAACACGCTTATTTTTGAGCTAGTAAATCAAATCACAGCAATCAAGCAGGCATTTATCCAGGTGGGCAGTGAATGAAAACTTTTTTTTGGACTGTGCACTGAGCGTAGGCAGCATTTTTAAGTAGATCTGTTATTTTAAACCAAACTTTGCCCCTGCACACTGCGCACCGGGTACGGACTGTAGTGGAAAATACGGTTAATTTCGTCTTTGTGTTTCCTCACTGGGACGTGTGCTACTGACCCTTACGAAAATATGGCAGGCAGTTCATAAAAAATCCTAACCGCATTTTAGCGTTCCTCTCAACTTCCTATCCACTCACGTCGTCTCAACAAATATAAATAGATTTTTATAGACTTTCTTTCAACTAAAATCTATAGAGTACAGAACATGATTTTTATAGATTACTCGACAAAATAATTACATGCTGTGCGGAGAAGTGACATCACACCAGTTGGAACCTTCTTGCGGAGGCTATGTTTTCGACTGGGCCAAATCATTATCGCCTCTTGCATTGCTTTATGGTTGAAGATAAAATTTTCACAAACACTTTGAAACCCTATTTCTGATAAATTATTCGTAAAAAAAGTCATACTTGTGATATTTTTTCCATGGTTGTCCTCGCTCAAATGATTGCCCTTCAAGTGTAATCTGTATATTCGGTGCAGCAGTCAACACCCACTAAATTACAGGGTTTGTGATGTCTGCGTATGTGCAAAAGGCAACTTTCGAGTGCATGTTTCAATGGACGTATTATGACAAACAAAAAATGAATGTTCAAAATATATTTTTTTGCAAAAAAAAAAAAAAACACAATTTAGTTTCACTAAATGTAAGGGCGCAGACGAGCTGGAGTACATTATACAAGATTAAAAAACCCCGAGACTGCAGGTAACGACACAAACACTCAAAAGTCTCAAGACTTTTGAGTGTGTGTGTTGTTACCTGCAGTCTCGGGGTTTTTAAACCATGTTAGTTGTGCATTGAAAGCGAATGGATACATTTACGGAATCTCTATCTATTATCTGTACAATTTCTGTGCGATTTCTATCTAATCTCTATGCAGTGAGTTTTATTAAAAAAACTCTACGGAAAAAGCGGTCTAAAAGCTATAAACAGTGATATAGAAAAGTGGATGCAATTCATTTAAAATATATGTAGCCTCTATACAATACACTATTTCATAGAAACATTCAGTAGAAAGTGGACAAATATTTTTTATAAGTGGACGGAGCTACAAACTACCATGCCGACATCTATAAACATGCATTAAACAGGACAGCGACGAAGTCACGACTATGAAAGACAGAGTCGCGTCAAGCAAATGGCGAGAGGACAAGACGAAGACCAAACCATAATAAAGCGAAACTAAAATATGAACCCGAACATAAAGAATAAATAGTTTGTGAGGTTTACAAACCTATTTAAACAAAAAAAAAAACAAAAAAACGTCTGAACGACACTAAGGTTTTCTCGCTAATTTGGGGAAACGACAATGTACAGAGGGGGGGGCCTTAACAAGCTTTCTTTTTCTTTTCTTGAACTTTTAGTTTGCGCTGATTGCTAAAATATTTCTGTCTAGTTCGGCAACGAACGCCCTGGATGCGTACGACGCTTAGCGCTAAGTGGGGAACGATGTCTTGCAAGACAACCTTCTAACAGCGCTGTCCGAGTGGCAAGGTTTTGTTTTCTTACGCTATTTATTTTTGATTGCATATGAATGTACGCTTTGTTTGCAGGCGCGGTGTAATTAAGAAACATAAAAGAGGCAAAAAGGCGACTGAAACAGCGGTGAAGAATACCTGAGACTTGGATTATTCAGGACTTAACACAAACAGTTATAAACGCTCCCGGAAGAAACAACTTTTTTTTTTTTTTTCAATTTGTATGGGCATTGAACACAAAACATGGGGCAGAGTAAAACCATTTTTTTCCCACATACATATCCTTTGTTTCAAAGAGCCACGGCAGTGGGAGACTCCAACCCGGAACTTAGCCATTTAAAAACATAATTGATCACCGCGACGTTTAACAAAAGGAAACGAACTACTCTGCTGTTGTTATGCTTTGTGGAATCTTATCAGGAGACATGAAAAAGAGTAGAGTCCATCCCAGAACGCAAGAACGGAGACGAAAAGCTAGCAGACATGCGACATGTGATCCGGTGATCGATTTCACAAAACCTCAGAGGCGACAAAGGTAACTCAACACAAAAGAATTCGAAACAAACCCCCATAAAATAAAGTTCACTTGTTAAAAAAAAGAAAAAAAAAAGAGACAGGTTCATATGTAGAAAAGCTTATTTACCACATTTCTTGGTGTTCTTTGTGTGATTGAATGTTTGAGTAGAATGTTCCAATCTTTTTTCCAAGTCATGCAGTGCTTTGTTGTTTCCTAATTGTTTTTCTTTTTCTTTGTTTTTTTTGGGGGGGCCGGGGAGGTGTGACTTTGTTATATTTTGTTTAAAACTCCCATGCAAATATATCTCGTTTTTTGGGCAGCATCGCCGGTTCTAGTGATCTAATGATTTGTTATATTGAAAATGCTCAAATTTAATATAAGAGTGCAAAGTAAGTAGCGTGAAACTCCAGACGCACGTGCGCGAAGAATAACGAGGCGCTTCCACTGAGCCGCCTTCTCATCAATACGTATACAGCGAGAAACCAAAAGTGTCAGCGCAACATATTTATATTAAAAAAAAACTATTACGCAGCAGCTGCTTTGCTGATAGCAGAGAGCTGGTTGCGCCAGGGTTCATGGTATATATGATTGCTTTCCTGAAATTACTCTGGTCCACGCCTGCTTTCTTCTTGCTTACCAGGAAATGTCCGACATCTTCTTGTGACGGTGCAGCCTGTTGCTAGGCGATGGATGGTACTCGAGTTATTGGATGATGGTGACGTATAGGCAAAAACCTGATTTCCGTCAGTTTGCTTAGACGAGACCCTATTATCCCTTGCCTTTTAGACGCGCAATACTTGTGGCGGTGTCTTGAACAATATTTATTGAGTGTTAGATGTATGAATTTAGATCTTTTGGAGTGATTTGCCGATATAGGCTTAAGGCGATGCGGGTGGCCCAAGATTTAAAAAAAAAGGATATCTGTTGATAAGAAGAATAAATAAATAATTTTTATACGCGTGCGCCTTAAGGTTTCTTTCTTTTTTTCTGCCGAAAATTCACGATGTGATATAATGTCCAGGAAGAAAATGAAAATTTTTAAAGTGCTGGTAGTTCGCCGTATTCATTACACTACAGTTTTTTTAGGTATATTTTAAGCGGTGATTTTTCAATTCATATATGTATAATAAAAAAAAATATCGTAATTGGTGTTAAGGTATAGTTCCACAACCGATTTGATCGAAAGTGGCCAAACGCGTAAAAATAAAAACGAAGTACGTTTACAAATCTTTGTAATGCGAAATTAGAGAGCAGCTCTTGAGGAGGAGGGGGGGGGGGGAGGGTACGGAGGGGCGGGAATGCCCCTCCTCCTCTTCTCAATCTCCTCCTCCTCCATCCCCTCGTTTCCCCTTCTCCTCCAACAATTCAGTTTCCCCGCCATATTTAGCGGTGAAATTGACGTCACATGACGGTGTCACGTCACCTATGAACAAATTTTGTTTTCCGCTAGATTTCGGGGGAAAATTGACGTCATGTGACCTCAACATCAATGAAATTTCCCGCTAAATTTGGCGGGGAATGGAATTGGTGCAGAAGTCACGTGACGTCAATTTTCCCGCTAAACTCGCGGAAAAACTGAATTTCCCCGCTAAATTTAGCGAGGAACTAAATTGGTGTTGAGGTCACGTGACGTAAATTTTCCCGCTAAGTTTAGCGCGGTTACGCCGACGCCGACGACGCTGTCGACGGCGACGCCGACGCCAACGCCGCAAAACACGAAAATGGGCGCCTAAGAGCTGCGCTTTAAAAACATATGTTGAAGCGCCATATGTTGCAATCAAGGAGTTGCACCCGCATATATAGTGTGCATCAGAATGGTACCAATACATTTACATGAACAGAATACATATTACTGTAAGCAGCTAGGCGTAAAGTATTAAAAATATTGAAGTAAATCCTCAAGAGAAAACAGCCCTTTTGAAACCCATAGCAATGACGTCGTCATATACATGGTGCGGCCGTAAGTACTAATACATTCGGCACGCCTTGCAAAATTCGAATTGCAAACGTACTTACCGGAAATTTGGTACGCAAAAATTATTTCGGCAGGAGGTTTAGGTCTATTTTTAATAGCTGAATTGTGGGGTTGTGGAATATTAAAAATAAACCAAACGCGGAGGCCGTATATTTCCTATGCCCTACACCAGCCTGTTTGTCGTCTGCACTCTTGTTTATGAGCTCCCTTCCGGGTGACTTGCTGAACGCAGAAACGCTAAAAGCCAATGGTAGAGGCTCGCGATGAGCAAGAAAATCGCGATAATGAATACTTTTAACGAAAGATGCGAATATTGAACACCTGGGAGCGGGTGTACAAGCAAGTGTAAAGGCGAGGAGCATCCGGCATAGGGCATATGAAATGCACGGCCACTGATTTTTTCCTATTTAATATTTCACCACCACCGAGTTCACCTTTGAAAAAAGCTGAACTTCGCGTGTCTAATTTCAGGTATGTACGTTTGAAATTCGAATTTTTCAAGGCACGTTTTAGTCCCTACGGCCGCCCCTTGTACTCCTCAAAATCAACGTAAAAATACGGACGCCCAGCGTTAGAGCAAGCAGTGTCCAGGATGTGCGCAATCGAACGTTGGGCAAAACGATCGACTCGACAACTGGGTCAAATCGCAGCAATATGTGTCCGTCTGATCGACGACTTTTTGAAGGCGGCGAATGGTTTCAGTGTTGATATACTCAACAAAACAAAACACGCTTCTGTCGTAAGAGGTTGTTATCTTTCCCATCCGGGAATTCATTAACTGGACTATGAAAAAAGACAGGGTCCTGAAAATAGAGGGGGGGGGGGAGGAAGTGTGATCGAAGAACGCCGGTTCGATACATAAGCGCTTCCTGAAAGTCTCAGTTGATTGCTTTTAAACTGTCTCGCAACGCAGCAACGACCGTTCTTTTTTCTTGATGTGATTTTTGTCATCCGAGAGCCTACCACGTAGGAGGGCGACTGTAACGGCTTCCAATTCGTATGAAGATTGGCTTTACGTAACTGCACGCTTTGAATGCCAGAAAAAAAGGTCTATGGGGTGAAAGTTTTGATAGTTTAGCAAAAAGGGTTTTAGATAAATTTACGAAAAACATGAGGCAATTTCCAAGACCGTTTCACTCTTAAAGGGCGCGTGCAGGCGTCAACGTTATAAGCTTTAGAATAGGGTACTGAACGTCAGGCATGTTAGAGAGCCGTTTATTTCACACGGTGCGATTTCGAAATTTTTGTAGCGGGGTGATAAACGAATCAAAAATAACAAAAAAGCATATACTGGAAATAGAACAAAGAACTACTTCAAAAAAAAAGAAGTTACCTTTTTTTTTGGAGAGAGTTGGGAAACGAAAGGACACAACATCACGAATCTTCAGATTCGTGTTGTCCTGTCCTTTTGTTTCCCGATTCTCTAGGGTTAAACAATTTCACTTTTCTTTCCACCTCGCCTGCACCCTTGCAGTAACTTAACAAAACAAAAACAGTAATTCCTTGTCGTCTTGGAAGGCGAACTAATAAACAGCTGGCGACGTGATTTTAGAAACACCCTGACGCCTTACCTGCATAGAGGCTTTACATCTAAGCGCGTGGTGGGTCAAAGAGAATATGACGAGACACAGAAAAGAGTTTGATAAATATCACCTAGATTGATCAAACCCGCTGAACTAAAATTAGGGCGCCATCGCAGTGAGATCGAGCACGGGCGCCGATTGGACCTGAGTGATGCGTTTGCGCTCGACTGGATCTCGTGTCCAATCAACGCGTCGAAAGACGCTCGGCATCGTGCTCGCGGGCCTAATTGCTGAGGTCGCGCAATTCCTAGCGTGATGACGTTACGTGAAGGTTAAAAAGGTGGTTCACAAGATTCGAATGTTCTATAGGTGGTTTGGTTTTACGCGAAAATACGATCCAGGTACTGACAATGCGGAAGTATAACGTCGTGGTTATTATCCTTGAACATGTCGCGTTTCGAGCCATGATCGTATTGAGGCCCATTCGTAAACACTATGCATGGTCTTGCATGTCTCGCCATTCGCTCGATGCAACCCGCAGATAGCAGTGTTGACCCAACATGTCTATGGTCAACGACACTTCAAGAACAAACAGTTCAAGACAAAGGCTACCTTTTAATCCACTGCGCTTGTCGAACGCGTTCGAACGCGAAAACCAAACACCCGACGCCGGTGTTCCGCGTCCTTACGCGTTCGACGAGTGGAAACAAAGGCTCCTAGCTTTTAGTCTCCCCACTAATCTGTCCAATCAGAGCTCGGCGTTCCGACGTCCCCACGCGCACTTGTCTCCTCCTCTCCCTCACTTTCTCGGTACGTAGGACACCAAAGTCAAGCAGAAAGCCTTTCAGAATAGACGTTTTCGGCGTCAACTACCTCTGCTGTAGTCATAGATATGGTGAGAGAATAGAATGCCCCAACATTCGTTGAAGATCAAAGACGACGACAACAAAAGGGACCGGTCGGAACACGAACTTTGAAACACTAACACCATGTCGTAAACATCACACAATTAGTGCACTTTCTTAAAGTCATCTTTTCACAGTAGGGAACGTCTCCTACAAAAAAAACACAACAACAACATATATCGTTTGTTAAAGGTAACTGAAAAGAAGACTCGCCCTTGAACGAAAGTCTAACGATGGAGACATTTAGCAAACCAGAAGAAATTTCTCTCATCCAATGGCTTATGCTTCTGTTCTTTTTTCCCCGGTTGCACGCACACAAATGTAAAGCGCATCTCGTGCTAGAGATGTCATGGACTGTCGAACAGACAAAATACAACTCCACTTCTTCAAGACGGGGAAACGTTGGGAAAATGCAGCTGAAAAAGGCATGGGTAGTTTCTTGTCATTCCCGTCTACGGTATACAGTTACCACACTTAACGCGGTTTTTGTTATAATACAAAATGCTGTATAGTAAAATTTCCTTTCCCTCTACTTGACATTCACTCTGAAGCAATATTTGTTTGAAAGTAGTGCATTTTTTTTGATACTGTATAATGTTCTTGTTTATTTGTATACCCCTCCTGCTTGGGCCTTAACTGGTCCTTTGTATCCTCTGAATAAAAAAACAAAAAAAAAAAAAAAAACATCAGAGAAATATCAATTGGTGGATTCTTGGGGATTCGATTGCGTGACCCTTGGAAACGCCGAGGGTCACGCTAACGCATTTGGGAAACGCTAACGTTGACCACTTCATTATTTCTCTTTTAGCTTTCTCTTTTGCTTCCTCTATTTTTCGCTGCCTCTTTTTGGCCTCGTTACGGGGTCAGTGTTAGAGTTTTCTAAAGGGGGACGCGTGTGGCGCTTCCCAGTGGTCATGCTAATGGATACCCTAAGAATCCATCGATGGATCTTCCTGTAATCGTTTTTTTCAACCCTTTTCTGGACTTTTCCTGTCAGAGTAATTCGACGCCCTTGGATACGGTCATCAATATCACTCGTGGAAAGAACGACATCCATACGACTTGCGGAAGGAACCGCATCGTTATCACTCGTAGAAGGAACGCACCCATCTGTTTAACTACACACACACGTCACAGCCCACGCAGCGCTACTACGGAAACCCAGAGCGAAGAACAACCGGCGACGGCAGAGCGACAACTGAGCACACCCGCATTCCACCGCACCGCTGCGCAACACGTCCTTTATAACAAATACGCAGTACTGAATGAAATGGCATCATCAGAGGAGACCAACGCAGGGTATAGATAGGACAAGACAATTGTGTCGACGTTCGGCTCAAACTTGACTCGAAGCCAAGCGCTCGCAGCACTCGTTTCCAATCTATGTCCAGCGTTGGCCTTCTCTGCTGACGCCCTCTCATTCAGTACTACGGCTTTGTTATCTGGAAGGTGTTGCGCCCCGCCTCCTCCTCTCTGGCTCCGCGTCAGCTGTGCACGTGACTTTGACGACAACGAAAGAGCTCGTTTTGGCGAACATTCCCGGCAATGGCTGTCAGTTTGTCAGTGCCAGACAGAGAGGAAAAGGTGGACGCGTGCTGTCGTCAGCGCTTCGGACCAATGGGATCGTCGCAGGCGTCACCATCTCCTTCTCCCCCTCTACCCGGCGCTGACAAACGAAAGATACCACCGGGTTTTAGTCAAATCGAACGTTCTAATGCTAAAGCATTAAAAGCGAAGCTTATGCAATAAGGCCCAAGACCTAAGTCCTGAAATTGTCTCAAGAATGGAGCACAGCGGGGCCGCTTTGCGACCAATAAGTCATAAAGACAAAATGGCTTTCGAAAACTTAAACAAGCCAGGGAGCAAATGACAGAAAATGTGACACTGGAAATATTATAGCACTGCCATATAACATCTCCACCCGTCTTATAACGAAAAACAAGTTGTTGTCTCTCAAACAACTTTTTTTTTTTTTCGCCGCAAACATTTCTAAAGTTGCAAGCTTAGAATAATTAACGAGAAAGCAACGCCAACAATCTAAAGCCACAGTCGTGGTTTCTAATCGATCATCAAGCATCTATACACCCTACCGAAAAACCCGGTATAACTTTCCACTATATGGATTATGAAAGTGGAAATCTAAATGGAATTGTTTCTGGAAACCTGAAATTCAGATTGCAGACTAAGGAATAATATCTGAAAACCTGAAATACAGATACAAACCGGATAGATTTCCACCTTCATAATCCAGATAGCAAAAATTTATATTGGATTCTTCTGCAGGGCATCTATTTGTGGTATTTGTTTTTTGTCGTGTAGCTGTAGCCTTTTATGTTATGATATGCCACTGACGTGGCACATCAGTGACACGTCACAAGTTCACGTGTTACGATAATCGTTACTTTCATGTATCTATGAAAATCGGCACAAAAAAGTTAATCTGGAATTTGTGAAAGTGCAACATATCTCGAGAAGATGTCTCAAATAGACCATTGATCTTATTTATTATCAGTCACTTGTTGAGGTATGTTGCTTTGTGACAATACCTACCTGGGGCTCTATTCTGGTCACTTGGTGAAAAAATTGACCAGGAACCCGGCAGTCGTGATGGCGGGCGAAGCGTTTGACCTTGGCGCCGGCAACTGACGGCGGTCGAATTCCTCGCCGATTTTATCGCTAAGTGTCCAGAATGGAGCACCTGTATAGTTCGCCACCAATGCCGATGTCATCTTAGTTTTGCTATATATTGCTACTTCAGTTTTATTTGTCTTTTTACGTGTCCCGGAATTTCATCCCAAATTTGAAGGACATTTTCAGTTCCGCGCTGCCTGCATGCATGCGTAGTTGGACTATAATGTTCCTACTTATTGTTATAATTTATAAAAAAAATATGGAAATGTTAGCTTATCAAACGCACTCAAAGTAAACGGCAAAAATTGCTCCCACAATCTTGAAAACTCCAATATACGAGAAAGCCGTAACCGAAGCGTTTGTTTTGTTAACTTTTGATTTCATTTTGCAAATTTTTATGCACGCAATGAAACTTATATAGGAGAACTTATAACAGTTATAATATCGCGTGTAAGTACTGGTAATTGTCTTTCATCCACTTGTCTTTGCTGTTAGAAGTGGCTTTGTTTAAACGGCTCATTATTATTATTTTTTATTTCACCTTACGATGGACCCCAACGGACGCTACGGGCCATCATGGTTAGTCTATGACTGCTATCGTATCACGTGACATCCCCAACGTGACATTGAATCACGTGACCACGCGCCTCGCCCGTCGCTGCGATCCTCCCGGAGACCACTTGACACACACAGGTCATTGGATTGGCATCGACGAGCCGTTCTGCGGTGCATCAGGTGAAATATATAGTATAGGTTTATCTAGGGATGGGCGTCTATTAAAAATTGTAACCCGATTAATCGCCACCCTTTAATCGATTAATCGGTTGCGTTGATTTTTATAACATATTAAAAAGAATGCAACAACTCGTCTTGCCTTAGAAGACTTATTTTACTCTCTGGTACACGGCCCAAAGGACGTTTCCAATTGATGATACATATAGTTCAACCTAGTATTTAGTGGCACTTGTTCAACTAGTTCAACCATTCAAAGACTCAC
The DNA here is from genome assembly GCA_013358835.2 of Ixodes persulcatus. NCBI lineage: Eukaryota > Metazoa > Arthropoda > Arachnida > Ixodida > Ixodidae > Ixodes > Ixodes persulcatus. Next base: position 81,131 of record JABSTQ010007518.1, read on the forward strand.
ATATTTTTGCTCAAGCTCCGAAGACAAAGAGGTTTGTCCACATTCTCCGGCAGGAGCGAGTTCCTTTGTTTGTTCACGATCATGCCTGCTGCACTTAAGAGATGCTCACACGGCGTTGAGGTGGCTGGAACGCACATCACCCTTTTAACGATTTGCACTAGCTCGGGAAGGAGAGAGCCCTGTGCTCGCCACCACTGCAATGGGTCCAGGTCATCTTCTGTTACTTCTGGCAGCGAACGATAAAGTGACGCTCGGCAGGAGACTGAAACTTCTTCGCTTTCCTCCGACAAGGCGTGTTTTCTTTTTTTTTTTCTTTTGTGTGTTGTCACGATGAGTGTCCGGTGACACACGTGCTAGCTGGGAAAGCTCTTGCCACACGTGTTCTCGGCGATCTTTGTCGATACAAGCGAGGCTCTTGAACCGAGGGTCGAGACACGTCGCCATCTCGTAATCGTTGTAGTGCGGCCACGCGCTTAACCTCTCATCGATTGAATCCACCAACATGGCCTTGAAGCGGTAGATGAAGCCGGGGTCACAGTCGTTTATTCTCATTTTATTCTTCAGCAGCTTTATGGCTGGAATGAGGACGGACCGTGTTACATACTTGTCTCCTCCAAGGAGCTCCCTTACCCCAAGAAGGGGTGTGAAAGCCTCCCTAAGTTGCTCTAGCATGTCCCAGTCGACGTCTGTGAGGCGGAGAACGGTCGCTTTGCTCGCACTGTCGTCCTCCATGGCGCGGTGCAAGGGCTCCTTCAGTTCTTGCAGGCTGTTTATCATTATGTGGGTGCTGTTCCATCGCGTGGCGATATCTTGCTGAAGTTTTTTTTTTTTTTTTTCGGAGCTCCAAGATCAGATCCGTGCTTTGAAAGGGCGGCCTGGTGGTTCGAACTGTGCTTAAAATGACCCTCAGTACGGCGACAGGCGGCCAGTAGTCGCTCCACTCCTGTCACGCTGAGCGCCTTGTGGATGCACAGCTGCAACGTATGTGCTGCGCACTCCAGACTCTGGAAGTTCGTTTTTTCTACACCACGACAAATGTTACGCGCGTTATCGGTGCACACAGCTTCCAGCTTCTGATCAATTTCCCACGCCATAGCAGCCTCCAAAACCTCACAAGCACATTGTTCTGCTGTGTGGCGTTCCGGTACGTGTCTCACCTGTAGCGTTGCGGATCGGAGCACCCAGTCATCGTCAATCCAATGCGCCGTTACGCCAAGGTAGGCATCATTGGCAATTGAGGTCCAGAAGTCAGCCGTTAAGCTGATGAAGCTAGTTGCCGAAAGTTCTGCTTGAAGACACTCTCTTTTGGTGCTGTACAGGGTGTCCCCCCTAGCACTCAATGCGCGACGCGAAGGCAGCTGGTATGACGTAGAGCTTAAGGCTATCTGAAGCGCATTCTTCAGTCCTCGGTCTTCAACAATGTTCAGTGGCCGGCTTGCAGAAACAAACCAAGAAGTAAGGGCTTGGGCGATGCTTTCTTCTTCTTTTTTTTTTTTTTTAGAGAAAGGGGCTTCGATGAGAAGGCATCGATTGTTGTATGCGTTTCTGTAGATGATCCTTGCTGCAGCGGCATACTTAAGTGCTTCTCTCGTAGGTGATACTGAAGCGAAGTTACGCGTCTACTGTACGAAAACGCCTTTTTGCAGATGAGGCAGTGGACTTCCTTCAAGTTAAGAACTTCACGGCTGGAGTTTACTTATACTCGCAAACTCGTCCATTTTTACAGGCCGAATACTGGAACAAGCAACAATGGCGTTGTTAGCTTCCCAGCTTGTTTGTCTGCTTGTTTGACATACCTGGGCAGGATGTGTAATAGATCCTGAACACGTGACGTTTGCGGTCACGCGGGGATCAATTGCGGGCCCGGCCTGTTTGTCTGGCCTCGGCAGAACGGTAATGTATATCCTCGAAAACGTGACGCTTCGCGAGAGCGCGAGAATTTAACTTTGTCCATAGCACCTGGCTGGGAACGGAAAACCGCTCGGGACAGAACGACCGGATGCATGCCCCGCAGCGTTTTCCTTCGGAGGGGGGGGGGGGGGCATGATTTACTTTTAATTTAGGCAGGTCGTCCAGGATAGAGCCGTGCGCGCGTCCAATCGACTGCTTTTTGGGTACCGATTAAAGACCGATTAACCGGTTCAAAAAATTGCTCGTGTTTAAAGCCTTAATCGATAAATCGGAAGGTTACTCGATCAATTGCCCAAACCTAGGTTTATCTACGTTGGAAAATACTAAAACTAGGAACGTCCTAAATTTATCCTGATGCAGTCAAAATGTTATACGAATTTAATAGCACACAACCACTGGGAATGGAAAAGTGATCACTGTTTTCTGCCATTGAGGTCAGCGGCAAACACTAAAAGAGTAAACTAAAAATAAGTCACAATGCCTAGTATATAAAAAAAAAGAAAAAACAGGCTTTTGGAATTGAGAATCAATCGGGAAACAGCACTTTGCAATCTGGAACTGCATCTTTGCATATGGTTTTATTTTTTTATTTTTTAATACAAAGGACGTATCCAACTATGGTTCCCATCTCACAGTGGTCGAAAGTTACTAGCAATTCAAAATGTCTTGCTTCTAAGGATAGTGAACATTTATGTTTATTTTCGAACCGAAAATAGCTGGGCTATACTTGGAAACTGAAAGAAGCCGCGAGAAAGGCGAATATCAGCATTTATATAGGATTCGTTTCGATGTTGACTTTTCCATTTGCGCATGATAGCACGGGGAAGGTAGTGTACACAGAATGTAGCCTAAAAACGACCATGGATAAATTTGTGACCTGAATATATCCGCTCATATCAACGAAGAAAACGAAGCTATCTTGAATCAATTTGGAAGAATGACTATTTTTGGAGGAAGCTCCAAAAAGCTCCAAAAAGCAAATCTTTATGGTGCCTTGATTTCGAAGTTTTTTTTTTTATATCAAGCTCCGCAAATATTTTATTAGAATATTAAGGTGTGCGTTTATCATTTTACTATAAATATATCAGCAAAGACGGGTCAATAGAAAAAGTTCAAAACATTTCGACTGCTGGCCCTTGGGCGATCGGGCGTGGTCGTGAAAATCTTGCTTTTTATTTATCAAAATTGAACGGAACACCTGGACACACAAGAAAAAGAATCAGTGCACATTGAAAGTTTTTGAGTGAAAATGTATGTACGTCATTATATCATACAAATGAAGAGCACTGTGGCTTTTCCCCCGCCCCCTCCATTGCCTTTGCGGTGGTCAATAGAGTTCGATTCAGTTCAATTTAATATTGGGTGCTTAGTATATCTTACTGATTTCGAATTCTTTCGACATGAAGCGAAAACGTGAGGCATACCCTTCAGAAGAAAATTCGATGTACCGAGTGAGTTCCTGAAAATAAATCCCGGTTTTTAGGCCCGCATAAATAAACCACGCAACGCAGAGAGCTGAAAAGCTAAGCGAAAGGGATGCTAGTTGTGGTGATAAAATGCGAAAGTTCGAGAAAAAAAATTATCTACGAGCCGACGTCCAATTAAGCCTAATTTGCATGATACCGACTTTTGAGGTTGTGGGCGCCTGTAGCATTTATTTCAGGGGAAAAACAAACAAACAAACAAGTTGTCAGTTAAAAAGACAATATAATTTTCTTTCTTCCTGACAAGATTTTTTTTTTCACTGACACAACTGCTATACACGCCCACAATCTCAAGTTTCAATGTAATGAGTATTAGCTCTTGGTTTACGCATCGGATTATAGAACATTTTTGTTTCACTTTTGTATCTTTGATCAAGGTAATTCCATGTGCTAAAACTTGCGCATGTTATCACCACGGCTAGCCTCACATTCTCACGGGGTTATCAGCATTATGCCACGCGTTATTTATATATGTCGGCCGAAAAACCTTGTCTGATTGTCTCGGTCTCGCCCTGTATAGTTAGCTAGGTTTAGCGACATGGGTAGAGTCCCCAATAGCTTCAGAAACGCAGGGCGTGGTTAACTTTCCAGCATCTCATTATCTCTCTGCAGCCAATGAGATTCCGGAATTAGTCGATAAGACCGCCGGGGTACCAATTGCGAAGCGAGAAACCTGAACGTAATGCGGAGCGCAAGTTCCCCTGCTTCTTGGCAGGGCTTGCAAGGATGTCAGAATGCCGAACTCTTATTGGTTTATTAAAAAAAAAGTGACTGCATCTCCACGTAGTGAATGATGTTGAATGGGGCGAAGCTCTGGCGGTGCTGATGATACTGATTTTATTGTTCATTGGAAGTGCTGATGGTGCTGATTTTTGTTTATTGCTCATAGGTAGTGCTGACTTCCGGGCGTTCGTTTCGACTTCATTATTACTGCTTTATGGTCGGTGAAATGCAGAGCCAGTGGTTCTTCTAGCGGATCAGCTTGGATCCGCTAGAAGCCGTGGGAACGCATCTCCACCGCTTAAGTCAACGGTCTATGTCAGAAAGAGAATGTGTGGTATGGAACGTGGTTATATACTCATTTGAGCATTTGACCGCAGCGCCCTCTCGTCATAAACGTTGAGCCAATGCATGCAAAGTTTAACGCGATTATATACGCATTTGACCGCAGCGCCCTCTCCTGTATAGACTTTGAGCGGCTACATGCAACGTTTCATCCATGACATCCCCAGCTCTTGAGTTACTACCTCATCTCAGAGCCCCCTACTCTTCCCGCAGTCGTTGCCGAGTGGTTAAGGCGATGGACTAGAAATCCATCGGGGTCTCCCCGCACAGGTTCGAATCCTGTCGACTGCGCAAACATTTTTTTTTCTTTTTTTTAAGAAGACAGATGGGATGGTAATCGATGTGAGCACGGACGGACGGACAAGGCTAGACCCTAAGAAGCTTCGCCCCTAAAAAAAAGTTGCTAGACTTCAAGGCATCTCGCATTGAGGTCTACTTGCTATCCTTTCGATCAAAGCCAATCAGAGCTCGGCGCCGCTCTGACGTCAAGGCAACTCCCACGCAAGAAGCAGACGAGTTGCTCTCCGCATAAGCCGCGCTCTTCCTTTCTTAAACTGGCAGTGACTATGCAGCCTAAACTATGAGAATGATTGAAAAAGTAGTCCTACGGCTGACAAAGAAGGAGTAAAACGAACTAATGATGAAGGAAAACGAGGGTTAACACAAACTAGAAAAAAATGTTTCTGCGCTTTTAATTTTTTTTTTTTATGTATACGAGGTTTTGTTGAAACTGCTGTTCAAATACATTTAATTATTTTACCACTATTCGGGGAAGAATAATGGTTCACAAATGTCCATTCCCTTCGCGGTTACTGTACAAATATTTCTGGATGTATTTTCGTTTATTTTTTTCTCAGAAAGGGCAGCACTCCTTTGCCTTGTTCGCATATATCCCGCCAGTTTATTTGAAATGTGTTCGATAGGTACGTTGAAAGTAAGTAAGTTTATGAGCATCTGTGGCTTTTCTTCGTTCAGCGTTACAGGAGATGGTTCCTGGAAGCAAGAAGAAAGCAGTCCAACAAATATCATCATTATCATTTATTTTCCATTATAATCGCTTCTTGGAGGACATTACGCAAGGGGAGACAATGCAACACTATAATTCTAACGTGAAAATAGACACAAAACTAAACACAACTACAAACATACCAATGCATTCGGGTAACAACAGGCAGTCACCCATAGGTGAAATAAACGAAACAATGATCATACAAAGTTACAATGAAAAAAGGTGTACTGTAAAACTTTATTTTTTAATTTTTTTGCGTCATACGTTTCAAGATTAACGTGTGTTTCATTAGTATGAGGAGAATTCGGAGTAAATTAAAGCAAGAATCAATATGCTTTCCTGATAAGAAAGTGGTCGTTCTGTTTCTTGCTTATTCTACAGAATGACGTACTTTCAATGATTCGCACGACATGAGTTAGATTGATCTAAAATCAATTCCACAATTTTTTAATATAAAAAATGCATACGGTTAAACCCGGGAAAAGTATAAATTGTCACTTGTTCGATTTTCCTTGCCGCTGCCCGCCTTTGAGAATGACACAACGCACCGGTTTCAAAGGCGTGATCATTACGAAATAGAAGGAAAATCTTGCGACAGATAGGGAAGTTGCAAGGTTAATTTGCCTAATCAAACAAATGTTAAAATTTGACCTAATGAGTTAGAGAAACAAAACGAAGTTCCTCTAATTGGAGGACCATGCATATTCTTCTTTCAGGAACGATTAGGTGAATTTTTATTCGTTATTTGCGTTTCAGCTTTCTCAACCTCTAATTTAACAACCTGATTAGTCGTCGAGCGATAACATAAGACGGTCGGGACTCACCACGCCTTGCATTTCTGAAGCAGTGAGTAATTCTGTAGTGTCCCCCGGATTACACAGGTCATCGTAGGGGTTCACTGTGCGTAGCGGATTGACTCAGCCTGCTAATGATGCTACTCTAACTGACCGTTTAAGTTAAGAATTGCGGCGCATGGTACACGTCCCGAGCATCTTATCATCGTCCATCAGCCAATGGAATTGCTGCATTAGCAGATAAGACAGCTGAAGAACAAATTACGGAGCTAGAAAGGTGTTAACATAATAAGCCACACCCCTCGTTTCTTCAGCTCTCAGTGAATGCACTAACTGCCATCGAGGTGCAGACGAGGATCCTAATTAAAAACCTCGTCAGCGCGTCACAAGCCTTATTTGGTCACGGCTTCACCCACCCGTCATGCCCACGTTTGCCATTTGAACGCTTTCCTCTATATAAGCCGGCAAATCGTTAGCAGCGCGAACGTTCATTAGACGACAATGGCAGACGCTTGAGCTCTCTTCAGGGGACAGGATGACGGCAGAGAGTGAGATCTTTGCTCGTGGAGTTCGTTTACCCTGGCGCAAACTCCAAACGGCTTTGTCCAGCCTCCGAAAAACATGGCGTATGGTAAACAATGCGCCTAAAGGAAGCTCGCTACGGGTCTATTCTCGAGGTGTATTTAGAAGCATGTCCACAAACGTATCCCCCCCCCCCCCTCCGAAGTCGGCTGATGGTAATAGGTACGGTGCATGAGGACGCATGTACAGCGTGTGTATTCGTGCCGTGCCCTTAAGTAGTGTTGACTTAAAAAAAATATTTATACTTTTAATGTGCCTATTTGAGGAAGGGAGGGGAATCGGTGTAAGGGGGGGGGGGGGGGCTGTGAAATTTAGAGCCGGACACTTAATTTTTTTTAAGAACGATTTCAGCAGGCGTTTGTTTTCTTTTACGTAGTTTTGTGTTTTCTGTGCTTTTTTTTTTCTTTTTGAATCGTCGATTTTATGTCTTTACGGTATTATATATTGACGTGCTTCGGGTTCGTAGGCCATTCTATTATCGTGTACACGGGGTTAAAAAGATTTTTTAACTTTCGAAAAGGCCTATGCCCGTATGTCTGCGTTAAAATGATTTATATAGAAGAATATTAACGCAAAACAAATATTTCAAAATTTACTTTTTTATTTTTGTGATTCGTCACGTAATTTGCTTGGTTATGTTTGTTAAAACATTCCGGAGCAAAAAAACATAATATATATATATATATATATATATATATATATATATATATATATATATATATAAATATATATATATATATATATATATATATATATATATATATATATATATATATATATATATATATTTGTTGGAAGCACATCGGTTGAAGATTTTACATAAGGAGTCACATAAAAACATTTGAAATCATAAATTAGAATCGGCTGGCTAATGATGTCCCATAAGACGTCACTTAAAAATATTTGAAATTATAAATGGGAATTGGCTATCCGGGCATGCATTCAAATAAATTGAAATACAGGGTGTTTCCGAAAAATATTTTCAGGGTTGTTTTTTTTTCGCCGTAAAAATGAACTACGCGTCGCCGAATGCTCATTCTCCGCCCCAAGGTAGCGCTAGAGGTCCGAATCAGGTACCGAAGTGTCAGCGCGAAACAATATTTTATTCAAAAGTTATAAATTATTTTCTGAAAATGTCAATGGGAAAATGGTGCCCGACAGAGCTTTCGAATACATAGCGCTCTATGGCGACAGAAACCAAAAACGGGCGAAAAAGGGCCCCATTTTCCCCCATTAAAATTTTCAGAAAATCACTTACAAATTTTGAATAAACTATCGGTTCGTGCTGAAACTTTGGCATATGGTTCTGACTTTCAGCGCTATCTTTCGGCGGAGAATGAGCGTTCGGTATGCATAGTTTATTTTTTCGGCGAAAGAAACACTGAAAACTTCTTTCTCTTTTTTTAACACCCTGTATATAAACGTTTAGTATACCTTAGTACTTTAGGTCTACAATTATGTGTGGCACATACGACTTCTTCGAGAAATAATACATCGCAAAAATATCTTCTGCAAAATAAATATATGCGAAGCATTAACAATTTTGATTAAAGTACCGCATAACTTTGCGCATGCGCACAATCAAAAAAAAATTTTTTCAAGTGCGTAGAGAACACCTACCCAAAACCATATAAAGCCGCACCATGAAATGTAGCCGCGTTAAAAAAAAGGCTCTCATTCTTTCGTCGCGGACACACCGCAAAACATTGAGCCTGGCTGTGGACCCAAATTTCGTCCCTGACCTACTTTGCATGACCGAACTTCCCAGTTTTTTTTTAATTACCCGCGGAATGCATACGCAGGAGCCGCTGGCCCAACAGAAGGCAATCTCGCATCGCAGCACAATCCCAGGCAAATCGTGGTTTTTGAGCCCGCTAACGGATTTTGTTAACGCCAACATAGATTGTACTAAACAAACTTCTCTCTTCGGCATCGCGGCTCTGTGCAGGTCAGAGGTGCCATCGCATCCCCTTTCCGCAACTTTTACTTGCTTCAGGATAGAAGAAAATGCTTGTGTTTTTTTTATTAATCATTTTATAACGCGTCCGGTAAGCGAGCAGAGTCATGTATCAAAGGACAGGAAGCTGACCTTGCGCGCACCCGCGCAATTTTTCCTACCCAACCTGTTATTTAGAGTCGTAAGTTAGGATTTAGTCTTCTATGTCGCCCGAGCAGACCGCTGCAGTCGTTTAAAATCGCAGAGGCGGAAGCCAGATAAGCACGCGGGCTTGTAACAAATGTGTCGGGCAGAGCTGACTTTTTTTTTTTCTCAATTTTTATTTTTTAACCAGAATACGCGAACGCGTGCGCGACATTGACCATGTAAATTTTTTTGTAAGCCTTTTCCAAAATTTGTTTTTAAGGCACGTCTCAATTTCTCCGTTGTCAAGGTAGAATCTTCCAAATGATTAGCAGGCTCGAACTAAGATTGTGTCTATAGTGTAATCGAGGTGATAAAGACACTGCACCTACACTGCGAGACGAGGTTAGCGCGAACGTGACATTTCCAATTTCGGGGGGCGTTAGTTCAACGGGGATATGGCCGGTATCAAGCCTACGACTCTGCTCTGGCGCTGCTACCGTGACGAAAGCAGCGTCCCCTCAGCAGCGTGACGGCCGAGCCGCGCGTTTGTCCCCATCGCCCATCCATCAAAGTGTCCTGGACGTTGAAAAAACAAATATGTCGAGGAAACCGGTGTCTAATGTTTCGAGTTATTGCGTTCCTGGCAGTTGGTTGTGGGAGGATGGGCGAAAAAAAAAAAAAAAAGCCAACGGCCGCAAGCGTCGCTGCCTTCGAGGCATCCGTATACTAGAAATAATGCATTTAGAAGAACAATGCTCGCCCGAGCGTTGTCGCGTGGCAAAGTGAAGACGCTTGCAGACGATCGAAGCGTTCGCCTCTTCCTTGCACCTCGTATTACAAACCCGGCCCATACACCACGTGACCTATATCAAGCGGTCGAAAACACTCTCAAATCTCGGCACACTGCATCTGTCGACTTTCTGCCGACTGAAAGGCTGCAGAGAAAGCGAAAGCGAAACACTCGTCTGCTGTATCCATCTTGGGTGCTGCGACGCCCGTCACCATGGCAACGGACAGCGGCGTCACAGAAACGTGTCATGACCCGCCGGGAATCGTTGGGAAAATTATCAAGGTAAACACTCTCGTACCAAGCACCTCAATCATAGTTGCGTCGTACTCAGGAAACCCTTGAGATCTATTATTTGGTATGGTTATTATCTAGTATTTATTTTCCGAGAATGAGTCCAAATGAGTTTAATAGTAGTCATTACCGGTCGACGCTTGTCGCTAAAAAAACAAGCAGGCAGTTTACATCGCTTTCTCGGGGATTGTTACATCAAGCTCCGAATCATTCTAGTAAGTCAAATACAGGACAAAAAAAAAAGTATTGACAAAGGCAGGTGAGCCGGCGTAAGTGAATTGATATGGGCTAAACTCATTCGCGCATTGGCGCGAAAGCGCGTACGTATTTCAAGTGTCAATATGTCCTTGGCGATCCTTTCTCGTGTCGACTGAATGCATTTCGAAAATACTTTGAAGGGGGACGTTCGCATTTCGAGATTCTTCAAGGAGTTTTTCCTGAATGCAATTAGGTTTACATTTTATGCCTTGTTTACTGCGGTCATAATGGACCGTCTCAGATATATATATATATATATATATTATATATATATATATATATATATATATATATATATATATATATATATATATATATATATATATATAATTCTTTATTAAACTATGTTACCATTTATTCATACAGCAGTCTGTGTTTTAATTAGACACCGCTTAGCATATTAATCATAATCTAAAATAATAATAAAAAATGTCAGACACTTAGCGATTCGTCTGCTGACACTCAGAGGCTTCCAGAAGGTTACTTTTTAAGTGCGTAGAAGTGTGTTAACCGGCCACATATTCTTGCATAATATAGGCTACCTTCGTAAATATGGGACCACTGCCAAATTGCGTAATTAACGAAACAAGCACTTCGGTTTTCCTCGTCCTACAAAACAGTAACCTGACCCCCTTAGTCAGCGCTTCCTCTCAAACACACACACTGTGATATAAAAGAAGACTGACGACCAAAAAAAAAAAAAACATTAATCTTCCTATTTCTTTTTTTATCCCACGCTGGACCACCGACGACCCTACGAGCCATCGAAGCAAACCCAACGCCGCGTGAGTGTCACGTGACCTTGAAAAGCGAGGTAGCGACGTGCCAGGCGCATGGTCACGTGACACGTCCGCAAAGCAGGATTGGCTAAGAGTGACTCGTAACGTCCGCTCCGGTTCATTGTAAGGAGAAACAGGGTACACTGCGCGTCTTCTTTACTTAGTGTGGTTCGCCGAAGCTCTGGTAATGTGGATGCGGAAGCATATTGTGTCCGAATAACTCTAAGCTTCAGGCTTCAAGCTAGGCATCGTGCTCGTTTTCAGAAGAACGCTCTGAAGGTTCCATTTATGCAGGAAGCGTGGCCCCGAGGCGGAAGGAACGGAAACTGGTCGGAGACCAGGGTATCGAGGTCAAGTCTGCAATCCGTCTTCGTCGCACGAAGGAAGCTCACTGATAGGAAGGACCAAATCGGGGGGTGGGGCTATGATTATGCAGGATGTTGTAATACAGTTGAGCTCAGTCAGGGTTCTAGGGCAACATTCGGGGCAAGAGTAACAGAAGAAACGCGGGGAAAAGTTTCCATTTTGGCGTCCACTTATTGCAATGATTTTGATAACAAATTATTTGTTTAGAACTTGTAAAACCGGAGATGGTTATCAATGTCGGCAAGTAAAGTTGACCTAAATGGTAGAATTATCGCGAATGCCAGCTGGGGAGAAGTTATACTTAAAACTCCAAGAGCCGAGAGAACACGAAGGCTCAGCAATTTGTCAGTAGGGCATAAAATTTATACTGCGAAACGAACAGCAGAGGTCGTAACATGGCGTAGCAAGAAATACTATTTCGGGATTGCGTCCTGCGGTGGTGGAATTTGCATATAGGAATTAAAAAGGACGACTCATTGCCCTTCAAGGACGATACGTGGAAAGCTCTATTTCTGACAAAATATATAGAGGAGACTTAACGACAGGGGCTGGTCATGCAGTACTCAGCGATCCCAAATAGACCAGCTGAGCGTGTGGCTTCGCGTACCTGCTGCGACACCTGCCGGGAGAGGCCGTGCAATCTGGTGTCGCGAGTCGCCGCACATGCGCGTAGCTGAGCCAAGTAGTCAGAGGCTGTCCGCGCTCGGGGAAGAACCCCCGATAGGTGATTACTACAAAGCGAGAATCTCGAACTTAACCGCGTTTTTCTAATTATCGCGTGACACTCGAAATTTTCATCTGTCCTTCAAGATGTGAACTTATATTTCCCCCAAAATATAAGCAAACAGTTAAAAAGGAAGACATTTTTTTTTATTTTCAGTCTACAAAAAGGACACACGTGCCATGACACTACACATTTATTTAGCATGAACAGTGAGGTCACTGCGAGCGGTGGTCACTTTTTTACAGCTATAACCTTTGGAAACAGATAAATGTTTACGCACTGCAAAGAAAAATAAAATACTGTCATGTTGTAAACTCATGGCCGCCAGCGTCGGTCAGCTATCAGGGCTTGTGCACCGAGCACTAATAGTCGCTGAGTGCTCGGCTCAGCTGTGCGCATCTGCAACTCGCGACACCAGATAGACCGCTTCTCCTGACAGATGGCGCCACGGGTACGGGAGGCCACGCGCTCCCCTGGATCATTGCGTTTCGTTGAGCACTGTACGTCGGCTTTGCAATGATGTAGCCTGAGAGGAACAGCACATAACGGGCTTTAGTTCAGCTAGTGGGTTCATGGCTTTTGTTAATATGGACAGCTTTAACGGCTTTAGACAAATACATTAATGTATCAAAAATCTGTATGAATGTTCTTTTTTTAATACTTTCGTGAATTCATCTAAACTGTTCAAGCTGCCCTCATTAACAATTGAACTATTATCACGGTACGCTATACTTGTAATAATAAAGTATCGGTAGTTTTAAAACAGAAAACCGAAGTGTAGCATTCTGCATATAATGCAACCGTTTTACCTGATGCTTCAGTTTACGGCAATTGTCTAGGTATGCTCGGCCTAATAGAAATATATTAATTAATCCATTCCATCTCCGTAAATTAAGTGGTTCACGATTTGGCCATTGACCTAGTTTCAACGACGTAGAATTACCTTACGTAATTGGAGAACCCAAAGCGTTTCTAACATAAACAAAAGACACGAGTTCGATTCAATTAGTTTAGGCGATACATTCGGCCGAAGAGACTGTTCGTTGTTCAAAATAACAACTTTTATTGTGCTCCATTCAATCCTTCTCGTTTCGTAGATTCAAGTGAAGATTTTGAATCAACTCTAAATAATTTTGTGTGTTGATCCTATTTACAATTTAAACGTACCTTTATTTGGTTCAATGTTGATCACATTTGATAACACGTGGCGATTGCCGTACTCATTTGTGTCCAAATTATTTCCCGCTGTGAAACTTCGGCATTGGTTAGAAGGGGTGTGATACATAAAAAATAATACACTCTTGTATAACAAGGAATTATGGTTCTGAATATATGTTTATTGTGAGTGTGGACTATAAGAAAAAACATTCGATGTGGTGCATGAACTTGAATTTTAAAGATCAAGAACAACTTAATACCGTCTTCGCTTATGTCTTCATGAAGCATGATTGAGCGGTTAACTTATAGTCAAATTAATATTGTCTTTTTTTTTTAAATGAATACCAGAAGGAAGTTCTCAGTGACATTTGACATTCATGTAACGAAATGTTGTGCGTTCGTGCAAAAAAAATATCATTTAGGAATACCATTGAGCTACCCAGCACGCTTTCAAAAATAACAGCGTAGACAAGCGCCTTAAAAAATAGAGAGCTCATTACCAAGCAGATTTGACTGTGAGTAGTAGATCAGCAGCGTAAAATGCAAGAAGTTAGTCAGTTCGTAAGCACACTTTATCAGTGGTCCAGCGTGCATGGGGTATTTTTTGACAAATTTGTCTCCTTCAGTTTAAAAAACCGAAAACATCAAAAAGAAAAAAAACTAAAAAACCTCGGAAATTGAAAATTGTTTTTGACGGACGAGAACCTTCCGAAATAAACACAGGCAAGAAAAAGTAGGGGACGTAATTTAGTTACAATCGGGGTTCGTCGATGCCCTACAAATGGAGCGTGTGTTCTAGATAAAAACGCCGATATCTGGGCAAATTTGGGGCACTCGATGTGGCAATACCCGGAGTTCACTGTTACAATGAACGCAAGTAAACTTCATTGGCCAGTAAATGGGGCGGTCCCGTTTTCTGGACAGTGCCTTTTGGCTTAGCGCATGATTCTGTGAGAGCAACTTCGAGGACGGCCAAGTGTCTGTAATAATGGTTTCGGCCTGGTGTCGATTACGAATTTTATTCTGCAGTGAAGCCGATTGAAGTCGGACTGTTGTAAAAACGTCACCTTTCTCTTGAGCGACAATCATATTGACAGCCTGTTTTGATGATTTGTGTTAAAAGCGTAAACATATATGAAAGCGCATCATATCATAAGATCTTTTAGCTGTGACGGCATTTTTGTTTTTATATCTGTGAAAATACAAATTTAAATTACTGCTGTGGAGCGATGATTCCATTCATGAATGTCAACACTAAAACAGGGTTTTATAAAATTATGATTAAAATTAATATATTAGAAAATATAATGGGTCGAGCAACATCAAGCTGTGGGCATTTCCAGTACCACTAGCATCCATTGGTATTTCGAATATTGAACCTGATTACAAGATACAAGATTTATGTATACTGCGTGCTTAAGCTATCTTTAGAATCAACGTATTTTAATCAATCAGTTGATCAATCAATACTTTATTTCGAATCAAATAATGATGTAGGTTGCCGGGGCAAAAGTTTTGGAGATTGACTTCGCGAGAAAGCTGCAGCCTATGAATTGGTGCACACGGACGTAAGCCAAATAGGATCGCGAAATTAAAAGAAAACACAAATATGTAAATATTACACATCAAGTCAAGATACTCATCAGTTGGCGTGGCTTATTTATAACCTTCCGTACACAAATAAAATGTAAAAAAAACAATATAAAGCACCCGCAATAATAACCGCGTAAAAAGTACAGAATATAAAATCTCTAGCAAATTTTCCACCGCGAACGAAAACCGAGTGAAAGTAGTCTGGCCGGTAATGTTGGGCTCAAGGAGGGCCGGCTCATGAGGAGATATTCCGTAAGGCCATAAACGGCGGCAGTACGGTATACGTCAACTCTACTCAGGCATTCCTCGGATGTGACGTCATTCGAGTCGCCATAATTCTGACACAGACCTCCCTCTCATTTCTTCTGGGGAGAAACGCGTTGAGGACAGTGTACTTTCTAAAAAAAAACTAAAAAATATAAATAAGTTAAAGAAGGCTGATGGAGGCAAAATTGCCATCAAGTTGGCCATACTGACGTCAGCCAACGCAATAAGTTTGGGGCTTTCATAAGAGCACCCCTCTCAAGAGTTAATGACGTCGACGCTTCGTTTTTAACTCGTTATTTTTTTTTTGTCTCCTACGTTTTATCCCTTACGTTCGTACGCAGGCTTAAGAAGTCGCAGAATACAACGCAATAGCCATATTTTATGATACGTGTGCTGGTTATAGGCAGGTTATCATTGACGCAGCGCAAGACATAAATGCCTGTACGCGAAAGTTGGGGGCCTATAAGATAACTTGTAGGAAGATGAGGCTTTCTTTTTTCACTAACGGAGGTGATACCGACAGGTGAACAAAATGTGCGGTCATATGTATAGCTTCGTGTTTCTGAGACTCTACATTTGTCGCATGAATTAATCTTACTGTGCTGTAATCACACACATCGTGAACGCACGACGTGGAAAGCACTGACCCTACTACTATCGCTTCGCAGACAATGAAGTTACAGCATTAGCTTATAAGAACGCTAAAAAAACAAACCACGAAACAAGAAGGGTTAACAACAGCCACCTCCTACCTCTCTTAAGCAACCAATTACTATAGCTGCTCTTTGAGTCTGGGAATGAGTTAGCCATTGCCTAACTTTAAAAAGAAATACACCAGCTTTCTTCGAAAGTACCGAGTAGCTTGTTGTTGTTACAAAACGTTAGCTCGTTTTCCTACAAGTCTTTATGCCGACCTTCATTGTTTCTTGCTAATTTAAAGCCGAGGGTAATGAAACGTATGCTTATTTACAAGAATGTCTGCCACTTCGTGTTGAATCCCAGGAGACATTTACGGGTCTTCGCATTCCACACAACAGTACTGTATAGAGATTAAGCGAAATGCGAGTAATTTTTTATTCACGGAACCAGAACAACCTCCAGTCTAGACGGGTGACGAACAAAGGTGTAGGCCGTCAAAAAAGTGGTGCTTTTTAGAGTTCCGAACCGTACTTGTAAAAACAAGCTTTGATACAACTCTTAGCTTAGAAGCACAAACTGACACCGAAAAAAACTAAAACTAAAATATTTAGCCCTAAAATAAAAAAGATGACAGACCAGTGGTATTCAAGGAGCAAATAAAAAGGCTTATTGTTTATCAGCCCAAAAATGAGCCTCAGGGATACGCTATACTCATAACTGCGGAAACATTATAAGCTCAAGTGAGGTGAGAGCAAAATTTGAGTCTAACCAGCGGCTGAAAATACAAAAGAAAATTGACTTCAAATCAGATATGCAGAGATTACTGAAATACAATGAGTAAATACCGTTACAATTGTTACTCCCTTAAAAAGTAACGAAGTACTCAATTTGTTGCTGCGATTCAGTAGGAACCCGTAAACTCAGCTTAGAAGTAACGCGTTATATTAATGTTACTGTGAATGTGACACATGCGAAATGCTTTAATCGCTTCCAATCTTCGTTGTCCTTAATAATCCCTTGATTTCCAATGCGTTTATTGAGGCATAACCGTGGCTTTGCGGGGCGCAAGTTCATCTGCTTCTTGCGTAGGGGTTGCGGTGACGTCAAAACGCCGAGCTCTGATTGGCTCTGGTTGGGTGGATAGTTGGTAGACCTCAAGGCAGCTAGAATTGAGGTCTACCCACTATCGTTCTAATGAGAGCCAATCAGAGTTCGGGGCTCTAAAGTCACCGCAACCCCTACGGAAGAAGCAGACTAACTTGAGCTCCACATAGTGACATACCTTGTGAACACATTTGATGGTCCATCTAGCATTTCTCGACGTGCTTATCACAGGCGTGAGCTGGGGTGAGAACAAGAGTCGGTAGCTGTGTTGTACGCGTTCTCCATTAAAGGGAAGTAAATAGTATAACTTGTTACTTCTAAAAAATTTGAAAAAATACCGTGCCTCGTTCCTTCTGTCAAGAAATAACTGGGATGTTACTTCGTTACCGAAAAAAGTAACAAGATACTAGTAACGGGTTACTTGTTCCGCGTACTTACAAGTTTGCTTGATATAGGAAACTGATTTCTCAATATAGTTGTCGGCCGCAGAGAACGCCTTATTGCGAATGTGGAGGAATAATCAATACATAAATTACTAAAGCCCTCAAATCGACTTTTGAAAAAAAATTTTTTCGAGCACATTTTACTTAAACATTTTTTATCCTTCGTCAAAATATGCCAGGGCTATTGTTAGAATTCAGAAAACTATATTCTTCTCCACGCTTTTCTCTAGCAAAATTAGGGTACCCCGACTCCGCCCCGCCGGAAGTAATTTAAACTAAAGCAAGAGTGCAAGCGAGCTGGCTAAATACTGACATGGTAATCTAGGAGCGGGATAAAAACACGACGGTCAACACAAAGGTTCAAGCATAGCAAAACTATGAAATGGGGGGGGGGGGGGGGGGTCGACAGGTGAGTGCTCGAAGCAGCGGCGGAGCGGAAGAGTGAGGTGCACCTTTTTCTACGACCACGTGATTCTTTAATGGCGCGATGGTATCAGATCGGCTCACGATGTTTAGCTACTCAAGTTCACTGTGAAGGCTGACTTTCGCTGCTCTTTTTCGCCTAGTTTTGGCGTCCCTAGTTCCTCGGGAGGTTAATTTTGCAACGAACAGCGCGGAACAGATTTCAGTTGTCTGAATTTGAGTTAGATTTATGAAAAATATTGACGGGGACGGGCGACACCACTCTAATTGAAATTTACCAGTTAAAGGTTATATTTAAAAATGTTATTAGTGAAGTTGAGGTAATTAATTTGCTAATTATCCCTTTACACTCGAAACGTGACGTCAATAACGAATTTCGGAGGAATCATCTCTGATCTTCAAGTGCCATCTTTTTATTTATGCGCAGTTGTTGGTGACACATTGTATAATAAATGGAACAAGAGTGGTCGCGTTAAATTTCAAATATCGCGTAACCCGAAAAAACAACAGCATGAAATCTAAATATGTATTTTTAAGCTGCACTCTTGCAGAACTAACTGTCTCCGAATCCTATACGTCGTTTCAATACTCCTCTGGGGACTTGGTCCCTTTATTTTACTCACTAAATAACTCCGGACAAATGTGGGTCGCGCCCCACGGATGCCGTCTCGCTTTAAATTCCTAAGGGAAAACAGAAATTCCCAGAATAGCGACAAACCGTCATCTAGGTCGCAGATGTTTATTTCTGCCCAACGTTTGCCTCTGTGCAAAACCTCTAATGGCTTTTACAATAGAACACGCATTCTCTCAACAAATAACGTACTCGTTTGGAAAATGGCTTCATTTTTAGTTCAGTTTTTGTGTTAACAACAAAAAGAACTTAATAAATTGGCACGGTTTTTTTTTTTTTGTTAATAACAGAAAGAACTTAATAATTTGGCAGCGAAGTGTATCACCCAAGTTCTACAATAAATAGAATGCAGTATTCAAGAAGTGGTCGTTGAAAGTTCTTTACAATACATTGAAGGGTGACCCGTTTTGGGGAAAAAAAATTACGAATATTTTAGAGTGCAGCCCTTAGGCGCCCGTTTCCAGGTTTTGCGGCGTCGTCGTCAGCTATGGCGTCTGCATTTTCGTAACCGTGCGCGTTGCATTATGGAAGATCACAGTTAACCCGCTAGATATAGCGAGGAAACTGAATTGGTGTTGAGGCCACGCGATGTCAATTTCGCCGCTAAATTAAGCGGGGAAATTTAGCGAAAATTTCCCCGCTCAGCTCAGCAGGTAAATTTTCCCGCTAAATTTAGCGGTAAAATTTTCGCTAAAGTTTAAGCTAAATTTAGCGGATTATTTAGAGATAACTTTCCGCTAAATGGGAGGCGAGGACGAGAGGAGGATGGGCAGGTACAGAGGGGGAGGAGAGACATATCCTCCACTTCGTAGACTCCCCTCCTCCTCCTCAAACGCTGCACTCCACTATCGCAATACAGAGAATTGAAAAAGGTCTTTAATTTTTTTGCATGAATTTTTACGCAGAAATTAAATTTGTTTATAGGTCATGTGGCGTCAATTTCCTCGCCAAATTTATCGGTAAAATTGAATTGGTGTATATGTTACGTGATGTTAGGTCACGTGATGTCCATCTTCCCGGTAAATTTGGTAGGGGGCATGATTGGGGTTGAGGTCACGTTACATAAATTTTCCCGCCATATTTTCGGGAACAAGCCCTGCTAAGGTATAGTTCAGTGTAAACAACTCTCTTAAATTAAACCGTCTTGTGTCAAAAAATATATAATGAAGTTAGGATCTCAACTTATTGCACAAGGAGTTTTTCCTGTTCTTAAAGGCACGCACTTTACAATCTAATATACATTGTAACAATCGATAGATATAGTTATATCACTATATGGTAGATTAAGAAAGGGCACCGATCACTTTAATATCTAGCGTAACACTGAGCATTGGCACTTATTGTAAGCATCGGAGATCGCACTCAATATTAGCGTAGACTCAATAAAGGTTTCAGGTGTAGTAACCCAGTATCGCAGTTCTTAGGGTCAAAATGTGGTTTTTGACTGAAAATATAGGGCCTCAAAAAGTTCGAAGATGACAAGGTAGAGCCAAGCTTCACATTCTTTGGCCAGAGTCTTGGTTGCATGGCCCTAATAAACCAAACAAGTGCTCAAGTCAAACATCACTGCTTGTAGTTTGGCTGTATTCTGGCATCTTCGGGTATCAATGGCCACACAATAGTGTGAGTTTTTTTTTTTTTTTTTTAAATAACCCCTGAGTCGTGATGTGTTATCGGACCCTCTCGGCCCTTTCGACCCCTTCAACCCATCAGACCCCTCAGCCCTTTGAACCCCTTCCGCCCTTCCCAAACCCATTCAACCCTTCAAATCCTTTCAGCCCTTCAGACCCTTCAGCCTTTCAAACCCCCTTAGTCTTTCAACCCTTTGGGCGCCAAAATTGACTGTGAATCACAGACAAAAAACGCAGTTGTTTAAGAGATGACTGGAAGTTAATTCTGGAGTGCGTTTTAGATGCATGTTGAAACGCAGTAAAACAATAAAAACCAACGTCTATTGGAACCCGAGCGCAAGCAGCTGTAGACAAAAGGAAATATCAAATAACCGCAACACAGTTCTTGGTCGCCAAATATGTATTTCGAGGTACTTACAATGCCGCTGGGTAAGTTCCTTAGGTGTACTGTAGTTCAACTCCTAAAACTGAACAGGTGCACCACACACACACACACGCACACACATACGCATACACACACACAATGTCAGCAACACGTTCAGCGATAACCACGAATGCGAAACCAACAATGGCCGCCATTGACGAAATTCAAGTATGGTCACGGTGACTTCCCTGATGCCGTTGTTTTCGCTTGCGTCAGCGTTGTTTTCATTCGCTGGACGATCTTCTGAAGCCGGGCGTACAAAGAAGGGCAAGAGACTAAACACTGAGAGACCTTATCCCTTATCCGCACACTTAGCTGCTTTAGGAAATAGATCCCACGAGTGGGGCGGGGAGCCGACACTGTGCGACTGATCGTTGAAGCCTCCTGGTAAAAAATGACCAAGCTGCTTCCCCGACTCATATATCCTGAAAGTTCAGGTGTTTGTTCCCACAGACCCGTTAAAACTGTTTTGATGAGTCGTGTGCTTTCACGAAAAAGATTGTGACAAAGCACAGACGCCTTTAAAATCAATGACAGGCTTGTCACATCTGTAACGTTTCCGCCGGCATCGCCGAAGCAAGCAGAACACTCGTCGTGACAGCGACTTTATTCCGGTGACATGCTGCTTCGAAACGCGCCTTAGACCAGTCCATCGGCCCTCATCAAGCCGCGACTCGCCATCGGGCATGCGCACTGTCCTGCTTATCGCCCTGCGATAACTACACACAGTTCGAAATATTGTGTAGGGTAATTCAAGCCCCCTTGAAAACTTCGACGGTTTTTCAAACCGCTCAGAAATTGTTGAAGGGTGCGTCAATACTTTTCAGAGATCCTGGGTGGGCCCCAAAGACGGGTTCTCAATGCAGTGAGTTATGCTCTTCTGGTTGTTTTGTTTTCATGTGGCACCTTTGGGCCTAAATTGTAAAGCAAGTGCAATATTTACGCTTTACTGCTGCTTCTTTGGTTCATACTTGGCACATTTAGCTGAACTCTGGCTTTTTAGAAATTATGTGGCGGGCCAGTGAAAGGCCACAGGAACGTCAACGAAAATTACCCCGACACTATAATAATACAGTCATGTCTGGTTAATATGGACCCCGTTAATATGGATACCCCGCTATTTGGACACCACTTTCGAGGACAAACTGGGGAAATACATGCATCTTTGTCTCGTTATTATGGACAACTTACATTATGGACGATTTTTTCGAGAAAGGAGGTGTCCATATTAACGTGACATCACTGTACCTTGTAGCGAACCGCATTAGAAACAAGTTAGCCATTTGGAATTGCCAAGCTTCTGCCAAATTAGGCATTCCTCCGGCTACGTGGGAACATATATGCGAAAGTAATAATTGTTTATTAAGACAAATCTTCAATTCGCGTTTCAGACGCATCTAGCGCCCATTCGTGAGAAGGTAGTGAAGCTTTGTTTGAAGATGGTCCTGCAGGCTTGACCACTCCATCGCCAACTTGAATGCTCCGACACGACCTTGAGAAGCACCCGGTGGGACAAGATTACGTTTGGCAACTGCGCTCGTTTATCGTTAAGTAATGTCTTTCCGAAAGCAAAAACCACGATTTATTTTATTTTCACGTTTTTCTTTTGTGTGTCATTGTAAGGGTTCATTTTGAGTACCTTTACATATTTTAAGTTTTTCAGCAATTCATTTTGGAAAGAAGAAGCGGAGTCATTAATATATTTCGATAATTTCCCCCTACTTTTGAAAATATCCTAAATATGCACTAGAGTCCCCGAATGTTCCCAGTGCACCGAGTGCCATTCAGTCCGCTCACCGGAAGTCAATCCCGCAAACTCGAGTTCTGATTGGCTGGTTTAGCTCGTGGCGGAAATAATCAGTCGGCCATTTTGTGGATAAGACCAAAACATAAAAAAACGTGTATAACACGTTTCCGCGTTACCACGACTACGGTGGGTACGCACGGGTGGGAGCACTGGGCATCGATGAGTTAGGAGCAGACTGCATGCGTTGATTTGTTCATATATCAATCATCCGCTAATCTGGTTGGCCAAAGAAGTTTGCCGGCTTGTTTGCTCGCTCCGGTTGCGCTTGTGCTGCGTTTCAAACTCTATGCCTGAGACGCTAAGCCTAACAATCGACTTTGAATGTGTTTCGAGGCGAGAAAAAAAGACGAGACAGCGAGGAGCAAGTCACGCACCAATCAAAACGATGAAAATAACTTTAAAAAAAAACGAGCCAGTGTCGCAGCAGACGAGAGAATTGGCTTAAAGAGCTGACACGACAACCAACGCTAAACTGTACGCGTTTCCGACCGCACAAGGCAGGGCCACGTTGGAAATCGTGACTGATGCGTCGCGGCTCGGTACTGAAACGAAGCTTGGGAGTTTCGGTACTCTGGGAATATTCAGTGACTCTAATATGCACTAAGAAATCAAGGGAAAATGTTAAAACTAGTGCACTGTAAACTCTCTCATACAGGTTTGCTTTGATATACATATACATCTATTAATATCGCTTCACAAATAATGAAACATATAAATATATATTACAGAAGATATTTCATAGAATATATCATTTCTAACAAAACAAGTGGATTTTTTATTCGCACGAATGCCAAAGTTTTAATCGGTTGTCGACCATATTGCCAAAATCAATATTAAATCATAACCTTAGGTACATGTAAACAATAACAGACCAAAACATGGTTCTGACCCCTCGTTCTGACAATAGAGATGGGTTGTTATCGTAGGGAAATGTTTTCATATAATTTCCTAGCCTAGTATCTTCACTCGCTTTTATAGTTGGTGAACACGAAAATTAAATCAAGAAGTTTACCACCATGTTTAGTGAAAGTGACCGCTAAAAAAGCGGATACATTTTCAGGAAATCAAAATATACGGTTAATGTAAAGCTCAAATTAAACCTGTTTAACAGTGGAAATACGTTATAAACTACTTTTGAAGTATAGCTAAGATACAGAGGACACCCCACTGTCAAGAATGAATGGGAATAAAATATAACTTTGAGAGTTTTAAACCCCCCCTACCACCAAACGTATGCTGTCCCTGAGTGCACGACATCGTGCATTTTAAATGTTAACGACCTAATAATCGAAATGTAAATTGAAAACGTCACTACATGAAATCATTAGTAGGTAATTAAAAATTAACTGTCGACTTTCTTTGAGAGGAAGTTGTCTTAGTTCACCCGTAATAACACTGACGACTATAATCAGTGGTTGAGAGAACACCTACTCTTGAAACGACTAAATAAATTTTTAATATGTTGATTTGTCTCGATTTTTTTAGAAGAATTACTGATTGGTTCCGTTGTTGTAATTATAAGGCTGTCTTTTTTCCTCCAATAAGTTGTCCTGAAAGAAATACGAGGTCAATCGATTGACGGTCTGGGACGCTGATTCCCTTCGTGCAATAATGGAATGCGACAAAGCTAATTGCGAAAGTCTGGAAGCTGGCACTCAACTCGACGAGGTCTGCAGAATGACCTCCTCTTGACCTAATTGAATGCCAGAATACATGATTAGCCGAGCAATATTTGGGCTATCAGGATCCATAGGGGTCATGTTTACAGGTAGTACTTGTTGATATAATCGGTTAATTTATAAGAAAATTGTGAAGATATTTATATTGTGCACCGCCTTTAGTCTTGTGAGAGCTGACGGTCAGTGTTAGCAATTCCTAATTACAGATATTTATTTCTCTCATCTACGATTTCCACGTTTTCTTAGTTTTGAAATCATAAGGTAGTCTTTTAATATGAAAGCTGTTTGACAATAATTTGTATATAAAGTCACACAAATGCCACTCTAGAAGTAACTAAAACACAATTTACGTAAAATATATTTTGCATCAAGAATTTATAATATTTAAGAGACATTTGAATACAAACAGGGACATTATTAGACAAAGACCTCTTGGGTCACTTCCTTTCTATAAATGTAAAAACAAAATTATTGCAAATTGAAAAAAAAAAAATTGCATCACAAAGTTGATTTTTCTTGAGTTTGTTTATTGTAGAGACAAATTTCGACGTGCACATCCCAAATAATTTACAATATTATTCTGACGGCAGTAACGTCACTTTTTGAAGACTAAAATATTTAAAAATATATTTTGACGACCCCCGTCAAAATATTCGTCATTACGTTGACGTCTCAAACTTGCCTTTGGAGCTTCGGAGAGCGATCGATGGTGGCGGTCAAAAAATATGATCCTGCTTGCAACCAGCGTCGTCGTTCGACGCGCATTTTCTGATAACAAATGTCATGCAGTCAACTGCTGTTTTCAGGACCTTTCAAGTGACTTGGAATGCAAAAGAAAAATATATTTTCGAAGTACATCAGTGACCACGCCGCACGTATCGTTTGCTCGGTTGTTCCAAACACTACAGAATGCGGCACCGCTGAATTTTAGGATTTATTTCACCTGATCTATATACACAAAGGAGCTGAGTACCGAGTCATAAAATTTGTAGTTGATTTTAAAATGCGTGTATCTCGTACAACCGCGCCAGAACCTTTATTTCATCCCACCGGTTAAGAAACATCAAGGAGGCAATGTTTGCATTCACAACCTTTTATTCAACATCTCGATCGTTTTGTAATTTCCACTCTCGTTATATACGAATCAAACGAGAAAAATCTAGACTAAACGAACTCAAAGATCCCGGTTAAAAACATGGCAGGAGCCAGATGCAGAGCGAGACTGCAACCGTACACGAAGACTCGCTCGCATGATATGAAGACGCAAAAAGCGTGCCAAATGTCTCAGTGTTACGTAGCACGCAGTTACATTTTTTACGTGCAGGCAAGACATAGGAATATCCAGCTCGACCTTGTTCTAGATTTAAAATTTGAAGTAAGACGCGTGCCGATCGAGATGGCATGCGAGTTCTAAACGTTTAGGACATCGCCACCGGGAGTGTCGCGTCCGAAAGGATCAACTCTGAATAAGACATTTCCACTGCCAACTAGCACCGAAACTTCTTGCGTACGCAACACATGAATCCGCCCAAGCGCCATCACAACACCGACAACACCATCAGAAACTAAACAGAACAAAACCACAAAACGGCTATACCACTACGACGGCTGCATTGAAGGAGGACCAGAGCACCGTGGACCGGAGGACGTCGATACAATAAAGCCACTATTTTGACGTGTCACGAAACTGACGTCACAGACGTCGAAATCATTTTTGAGATATTTTGACGGTGGACGTTGAATAGTCACGGTGGACATTCAAATAGTCACTACCTTTGTTTATTTTTCAAGCAACGTATTGACTCTGTTACGTTAGACATCTTCTTACGGACATATATACATGATTTCTACAATATCGTAACAAACCTTTTTCAATAAAATATCATTAAGTTGGTATGATAATCATATACTCTAAAACCGTTACAGCGAAAGTTGATCACATCAACAGGTAGGTGAATCATGGCCTGTACATGTTGAATTGACCCAAAACATAACTTCTTGCGCTGTAAATTTAAAACAGTTCGCGTACGCTTGTTGGAACCGAGATAAATCGAAAGAGTATTCAAATTTAGCCGCTCACTAAGCTTCGAATTTTCTTCTCTATTTCACTTCCGCGTAAATTATTACATTATTACATCTCTTAGAAAAAACTAAAAAATATCACAAGAAAGAAAATCACAATGGTCGTCAATTTCTAGGGAAGGAGTTTGAAAAGGTCGCAAAATAAAATATTTACAATATTGCAAAGCCACTCAACTTGAAACAAATAAGTTGTCTTACTTCCTTCCTTTTCACTAGAATGAAAACAAACATCCATAGTTTCACCTTGCTTCCTCGTTACAGTTCGGAATGCAAATTAGAAATGCTCATATTTGATTTTTTCTACCTTGTTCCCCGGCATTGTTGTGAAAGTGAAGAACAATGCGTGGATTCTGAAGTCGAGTTTCGATTACTCTAACTTGGGTTTTACTCAGTGTGACACTAATCTATAAGCTTTCTTTGTCGGATGACGTTTAATATGGTATGCCGTCAATGTAACGTCAGCTACACTTTTAGACTATAACATGCAAAGCTTTAGAACGAAAACGTTTACTTTCGAAGAAAGAATGAATATGCATGTATCCTTTCCTCTTTAGGCACATGTTTTCGGCAAAAAATCTAGGGACATATAGTGTGTGCCGGAAGTTTCGTATTGAAGTCTAACAGGACACTGAAGAGCGATGGTGCCGGGTTCGTTTTCTAGAAATCATAATATTAGCTTCGATTTTAATAAAAAAGCACAGTTACTGTCCTCTTTTGAAGATATGTAACGCGAAGCACGTGCTGCAAAAAAGGACAAAGCACTTCCGCGTAGGTAGGCACTTTCTCTTTGTGCGCCTTAATGACCACGTCTTGAAAATCGCGGGGCTGGGTTTATTTTTAACCATTCATACTCGAAAACTAAGTGCTGACAACAACGTTTATGCTTGAAAA
The DNA here is from genome assembly GCA_013358835.2 of Ixodes persulcatus. Classification (NCBI taxonomy): domain Eukaryota; kingdom Metazoa; phylum Arthropoda; class Arachnida; order Ixodida; family Ixodidae; genus Ixodes; species Ixodes persulcatus. The sequence goes on from JABSTQ010007518.1 coordinate 108,039, forward strand.
GCACGAACGCTGACCGTCTGCGCTCAGAATACTCATTCTCACTGCCATCGTAAAATTTAGATCGATTTAAAAAATGGAAGAAATATATAGACAGACATTCAAAAGTTTGGCATAGAAATGTATCATAGAAGATTTTAACCAAACTTATAAACAATAAACGCGCGAATGGACTCCCCACCTCTACCCGAACGAAAAAAAAAAAAAACTGTTTGGTTTTTATTTCAAGTGTTTATTCCTTGAAATAATTTGTGCAAGTCTAAATGTCTGAACCAAACATCAACCTCCTTAAAATACACGTTTTCTTGTAAAATCAGGTTCTAAAAACGTATTCTATTGATTTAATCGAACGACTAATTATTGATATACGGAAATACACATTGTTGCTCCCTAAAATAGATAAAGATCAAATTATAAACTGACTTTTACAGTAGTATATATAATTGAAAAGTATCCTGAAAATGTATTCCACTTCAATTGATCAAACTACGTTTTTGTTGATATATCGCTATCCACAGATTGTTTCTCAATAGGATTAAAATAAGATCGATAAATCTTCCAAGAACTAACATTTTTCTTGGTATGTCCAAGAAATCAATTGTCAAAAGTCAAGCATCTGGGATCAAAAACTCTTTTCTTTGAGACGAAGGTCACTTTACTACAGCGCGCCAGCTGTCAAGTTACAACTATCCGGGCGTAAGGGGCCATCAACCATCCGCGGTTTCAGGAAGGGAGTAATAGGAAACCCCGGAGCAAAGTTTATTCAGTTCTCTCCGAGAGAATGAACGCGGAAAGCATATCAAAGGTAAGGAATGCCGCCGATACATTTCTACCGTCGAGATTTGCAGAGGCACGGTCTCTGAACTCTCGCTGTCTCGCCTTGAACCTCGGGCGGTATGATTCATCATAAGGGGCGGAAACTTTTGCGACCGCTACCGCAGTCATATTTTACTCGCCAATTCATTTCGATCGTAGTGTATATTTTATATTCTAAATAGTTCATAGACTTCGAGGGTAGAGGGGTTACGAGCAGGCATTCATTGTGATTAAATTTGCCTTTTTTTCATAGAGAACAATGCAATAATTGCCTTGTGCACTTGCTCTGTTGTAGAACGGGCTTGGAGCATGCGACGTAGTTCACTTCCGTAGAATATCAAATGCCGCGCATGCGTGCAGAGTTCAATGTCTTAGCATTCATTTTTGTTCACTTAAAACTTTAAACTTTATTTGAACATACATGTGCCGAAGACACTGGAAAAAAATATCTTCCAATTGGATATTTGATTACGGCGATGTCCCTGCACATACATAACACAATGCAATAATAAAATAAAACAACGATACTATTACTTAAGCAAAATAAGTATTACCGTCTTTTTATTAAATAATGACTAACAATAATGTGGAAGGCGAAGTTTTTAAGCAATGTAGGCAAGTTATGAACAAGGGATTGAAGTGCATAATTAGTGCGGAAATGGTGAACGATCCAGAATTCCTGGCGTCAGTTATAAAGTACGTTACGACTGAATCAAAATGTTTCCCCTCACAAGAAAACAGGATTTTTCTCAATGCCCAAGGTGCCGAGGCACGTTGGGCATGAGGCGGAGTGTTGTGTTGGGGCAGATCTTGGATGAAGGCTTTCGTGATGTCAAGACAATGCTGCGTCGGTACTGACTGCCTACCGTATAATCGCGCAATTCTCTCCAGATATTACATAACGCAGAGTGAAACATGCAGTTCTTGTGTGTGTGTGTGTGTGTGTGTGTGTGTGTGTGTGTGTGTGTGTGTGTGTGTGTGTGTGTGTGTTTTTCCTGTTGAAATAAACTATAGAAAAACTCCATAGACATAAAAAGTTGACCATCAAAGGGTGGGGAATACTAAAATAAAAAACGAAAATGTTGCGTGCGTTGCTCAATCATTAAGCAGCTGAAATTAAGTAACAGTACACTCTAAAAAAACAAGTCCGTGCGTGTACTTTCCCGCTCAATACTCGGAGAGCCAATCACTGCAACTTACGGAGGCAGCTCAGCCAATGACGATGCCGAAACATATGTTTAAACCAAAAACTTCAGTCTGAATTTTGACATTAAGCAATGCAAGCGTGACGTTTTGTATTGCTTAATGTCACAACTCAGACTGATTTTTTTTTTTGTCTAAACATACGTTTAGGCATCGTCATTCGGTGAGCTGCCTCCGTAAGTTGCGGTGATTGGCTCTCTGAGTGTTGTGCGGGAAAGTAGACACACGGGCTTTTTTTATAGTGTACTGACAGCTACTGAAGCAGAGGGCGTTGCTATTCCCGACCACCTTATTATCGCTTTGCCGCAAAAGAGAATTCGGCACTAGCAGAGGAGAACGCCGAAACATGACACACGCGCAACAAGCCGAACCCGGGGTTTTATAAGCTGTCGACGAGTTTGAAGGTATGAAACTTTGATGATACAGAGTCATAGCCAAGTACTTTGTTTTCATATATATTAGTGCACCTGTGTACCTGGGCGATTTTATATGTTAGTGCTTGAAATTGTCACGTGCGTCGATATCTCCATGGGTGATGAGTTTCTTGTGTCTAAGCGTGTGCACTTTTGATACACAGGTGCTATCACACAACACGCATAAATTTGCCTTTACCAAACATTTCCACACATATAAAGGGACATGCATACTATAGTCGCTCTAAGACAATGCAAAGCACCAAAAAAGTCAAACCATCTTATTAACGCTCCGCAGTGAATGTTTTTGTTCTTTGTGATATCCGAACAAACATATTCTTTAGACAAGAAAAAAGGAAATACAATTATTTTCTATGCATAAATCTACTGGGACCAACTTTATATTACGATCATATATGAAGACTATTGAACTTCTGAATCAGCAAATTAAAGGTAGATGTAGACAAGACGATTGTATCATACCTCCAGATTGTGATGAGCCACGACAACGATAATTCTTTGTTGACATTACGAGATTGGTTTAGGCATCATAGATTCGTCCTCCACGAAATATGTGGACGACGATTGAACCTGTTAAAACGTCGTTCGTATTTTTGTAGGCAAGTTTGAATTTCTTACTCTCCGCCCCACCAAATATCATGAGCAGTGTTCATTCCCGACAGCCTGAATCATGTTCGTAGATATTCGACCTCTTAATTTCATACACCAAGGTTGGAAATATTGTGAGATTTGAACTATTTCTATGAAAGGTTTCGCAATTCATCAATAGTTTTTGTGCCAGTCAAAGTCACACCTCTGTGAGGATAACTTTGTGTTTCAGTTGTATCAGCTCAAACTTGTTGCAGCAGTGACACGACTTGAGTTTAGATTGTGCAACCGATTTGGAAATCTATGCGCATGCATCGAGATGATCAAAGAAACCGACATCATGAGTTCAGACTTCAATTTTGCAACATCTGGACAATGCCAATAAAAACAATATTTAAGTTGACGTTCAGTTTGCTTTGACGCACGCAACGTATGGATATCATATGGTATGCGGGTTAGCTCATCGGGATCAATCGGCTTCACTTTTTCCATTTAAAAGAAGGGCGTCGTACTTGAAGCATCAATCAAGCATGGTGGATACTTGCGTCGCTGAAATTTGTTTGCTCGATGTCAAGGCTGACGCCACATGACCTTCGCCATCCATAAATGCGGGTTGTTTGTTAACTAAAATATTTGCTTAGTTTTTATTTGTCAAGCGCGTTGCATTAAAAAGTGATTTTTTTACCAACAAACTTTATTCGGAGATGAACCGCATTAAAGGTCCGACTGAACTAGGAAAGTTGGTACAGAATTTATGTGAGAACGTTTACTGAAAACGTTCTTTATTAATGAAATACGAAAAATGTTCGTGATATAATGGGACATTATCTGATCAGCTATGATATTCAGTGTGTTAGTTTGAACATAAAAATAAACTGGCTGCAGTTTTCATCTACTAAACGTGAAACTTTATTTAAGGAATAAATGAATTAAACTATTATTTGGATCCACCGGTTCAGTGTGACCTATTTATTTATAACCTAAGATAATCGCAGTCAATCCAGACTGCAGGCCTTTTCGAAAAGACTACTTTTTGATTTAGTTTCAAACCGGGTTCTGTACGGTAGGCGCAAATATGTAGATAAGAATTACCGTATACCATTTAAACTTGCCACTAGATAACTGTTTATTTATTTTCCAAACACATACTGAAAAAACCGGTACTACATTATACTGGTCTATAGGAGGTTCATATTATTCACCGGTATGCCCGTACCGGTCACCCCATTCAAAACATATACCGGTGTCCGGGACACGGACAGGAGTCCCTTGGCATCGTTCACGGGTCACCCGGTATCGGATACCGGCCGCCGACACGGGTTTGCTGGTCGCCTGTAAAAGGATACAGGAACGCCAGTAGAGGAGTTCATGCAGCAAACAAATGTTATAGCTAAGTGGCCCGTACCCTCGTACCGGTAGCGGAATCTTTATACGGAGGAACAGTATCGCATACCAGAGGCCTATAACCACGTATCGGTGGCCTGGAACCACGTACCAGTGGGCTGTACCGGCAGGCCGGTATATCATACAGGTATACCGATATAGCATTTTGAAATCTCACTTGGCATTCCCTTAGCGGGTATCTCACATTCAATGTCCATTTGCATGGGCTCTGAACAATCTCGAAGTGGTTAAGGTTAACGAAACTAACATATCTACGGTTGTAACCTTGTGGGAGATGAGGGTGGAAGATGGCGGCGCGGAGAGCGCGTGACAGGCGGTTGGCCGAAGACTCACGAGCTGGCGCGAGACAGTACGTGCTGCACGAGGCTGGGACCGGCCAGGAACGATGGAGCCGATCTGGCGGGTCTGACCCATGGCGATCCCCGGTGCAGTCCACCAGCGAGGCTTTGACCAGGACCGGAGGGAACGGCGAGCCCTAGTCATACCAACCTGGACCATGATGATCCCGGAGCGGTTCCGCAGCGAGACTCTGCTATCCTTCTGCTGTAATTCTATCTAAACTCTTCACACAGTCCCTAGATCTTTGTTTGTTGCCCAGCGATTGGAAGGTGGGTAAGGTGGTGCCTTTGTTTAAATCGGGTGATGCTCACACTCCTCTTAATTACAGGCCTATATCTTTAACTAGTGTCCCATGTAAAATGTTGGAGCATATCATCTACTCTAACCTAGTCAACTTTCTTAAATCCAACTCATTTTTCACATAGCGTCAGCGTGGTTTTCGTAATTTATTCTCATGTGAAACGCAACTGGTTTGTTTCATGAACGATCTTTTTTCTGCTCTAGACAATAATCTTTCAATCAACTGCATATTTCTTGATTTTTCGAAAGCCTTTGATTTAGTTTCTCACCAACTGCTCAGCTAAAAATTAAAAAAAGACAACTAAACATTGACTCTAACATTCTTCCATGGATCGAAAATTTTCTCCCTAACAGAACCCAGTTTGTATCTGAAAACGATTCACACTCTCTTCCCTGCCCAGTTAGGTCGGGTGTGCCGCAAGGTTCCGTCCTCAGCCCCCTTCCTTTCCTCATATACATAAATGACCTCGTTAACAATGTCAAGTCATCTATAGGTTGTTTGCAGATGATTGTGTCATTTATCGTATAATTCATTCTGACATTTATACGTCTTTTCTTCAGACTGACCTTAATTCCATTAATAACTGGTGTGCCGTCTGGAAAATGCGCCTTAATGCCAATAAATGTAAAGTAATAAGAATTCACGGAAAGCTGCCTGTACTAACCCTCCTCAATATAACATTGGTTCTGTTCTTGAACATGTAACATCGTACAAGTACCTAGGTGTCCATATAACATCTGACCTCTCCTGGCAAAGTAACATTAATTTTATTGCTAACAACGCTAATGGCATGCTAGGTTACTTACGTCGCAACTTATCAAGGGCTTCTTCATCATTAAAACTACAACTGTACAAGACCGTAGTTAGATCCAAGCTTGAGTATGCGAGTTCGGTGTTGGATCCAGGCCATGAATTTCTTATTAATCAAATTGAATCCGTACAGAATCGTAGCGCACGTTTTATTTTGTCTAATTTCTCACGTTTTTCCAGTGTGCCGTTTATGAAGCTAGCTTTATATCTTCCGAATCTTTCATTGCGTAGAAAATATCTCGTTTGTCCTTATTTCACAAAATGTATCATCGCCACCAGCATTTAAGTGAAGAATTTTTCTGAACCATCGTATGTATCCCATCGAAATGATCATCACCATAAAGTCAACGTTCCTTTTAGTCGCGCGAAGCTCTTTCTCGATTCTCTCATTCCCAGGACTACTAATGACTGGAGCCACCTGCCCACCTCCATCGCCTCAATCACAGACGCTCCTGCATTCAAGTCTGCCATTGAAAACTATTATGTGAACTAATATATGTTGAATTCTATTTTTTGTACTATTGTTTTTCCCCCACTCCCTTCTGTAACTCCGTGTGGCATTGTAGGTATTGAAATTAATAAATATAAATAAATAAATAATAGCCCGGGACAGCTAGACTGCGCACCGCTGGCGTGGGAAGGACGATCTGCAGGCCTGGACACGGACTCCGACTTTGAGCTCTGAACGACGGGCGTCAACCAGGGTTGGAGGGCCCGGAATGGAGGCTTTCGAGGACGGGCAACCGAGAAGTACAGTAAATCTATCCACTGTCTTCTCGTTGTGTTGTGTCAACTCCCCTGGAGACGAGCGAAGCACAGACAAATTGATTGGGCGGCGATTATTAATAGAGCGACCGCAACCTCTAAAAAATATCTCAAGACCTCCAAAAAAAGACGAATATATGGTGGATGTTTCGGTTTCCCAGGGTTCGCAGACGACGTCAAACATACTAATTTCATTTAGGCGTACAAATATCCGTGTTTCTATAAACCTAGATGCAGTAAGTCTTCAAAAAACACTAGGGCGCGTGCATATTATTCCACCAAAGATATGTATGACCACTAATAATTTTGAATTTTCTATCTGCTATTTTTTGTTTTTAAAATTGCTCACACGACCGAACACGTTTCACCACCAGAGGGTCAACATCGTGAAAGGTAAGCGCATGTTATTATAGTTCGTTTTATAAATTTCTAGAGTAGATACGCGTGTAAAAATTGCAACATGTTATTCATTGCACTTTCAAAAAGTACCCAAAACGTTTTGACGTTGAATTTCAGATATGATCCGAGTTATCGGCTGTTCGGCTCTCCTGACAGGACGCTCGAGGCTATCAAACAAGGAAATACACGTGCGTCGAAATTTACTTGACTGCTTGATGGGTTTTTTTAAAGATAAACGAGGGGATCTGATTGAAGTGTAAAAGTGTAACGACCCATTCCAACTTCAGAGCCAAATTAGCACGCACGCACGTACGCACGCACGCATGCAGCAGGTAAAAAAAAAAATAGAACTTAGATTTAGAAGCTTTGAAAAACTGAATCTTCCTTACATGTTGAAGACATCTCAGGGTATTGATCAATTGTTTTGACATCTTGCAGCATACCAATGTTCGTGATAGGGAAGGTGCCACCCTATGTGCAGAATTTGTGTTTTCACGAGTACCAAGGAGACGAGCCTTAGGTAAAATGTGGTGTGGTGTCCCTACTTTCTCCTCTTAATTTTTTTTACAATTTTTATCGTTCATGGGCTAATTTTCATCTGTCGGTTGTAGACTACCTTTTTATGCGGTTTCACCTGGGTAAATTTATGCCATCCTTTAAACACGCGAGCCCGTGTGCATATAGCAAAAGCTGTAGGCTTACAGGTCCTGTACGTACACAGGTCCTGTAGAAATACAGGTCCTGTATGAATGCAGGTTTGGTATGTATACGGGGGACCAGTTTGGATACAGGTTCTCTGTCCCATAACACCAGAAGAATTGAGCTGGTCAGCGTGTGTTCATATTTATACGAGTTTTCTTTTTTTCAGTAGCGAAATATTTTACACCTTATATTGCACAATTGGTAGACGGCAATCACCAACTAAAAAAAAAAAAAAAATGAATCACGAGTCTACGCAGCATATTTTTGGCGCTTACTGAGTCAGCGGAGGGAACTAAAGCCCCCATGAAAAAGCACACAGCAGTAACTTTGGACGTTCAGAAGGAACTAAGCCTTGAACCGATTCCGAAGAAGGAGCGCAAGAGCCTCTTTGAATTACACTAGTGACTTTTCCTCATCGGATTCATGAGTCATCATTATTATTTGTCCCGGTAACCACATATATTGATGTGCGTTTTATTATCGCCCGAAGCATCACCGTGATGTGCTGCTCATGTTTATTAAACAGTCCGGATTTCTATCTGATCTTTTATCCACAGAGAGCGGCCATAAAGGAGCAGCAAGATTGGCACGCCTCACCAAATTCAAATTTTAAACGTACATCCCTGAAATGGGGCATGCAAACATCGTTTCGCGAGATTCTTATATAAGAAATTGTGGTATGTAAAAAAAAAAAAAAATACAGAAAAAGGCGGCCGTGCATTTCTTATTTTTTATACAGGATCTTCGTCTTCTCCACATTGGTATCCGAGCTTGCTCCCAGGTGGTCATCGTTTATATATTTTGTTCTATTTATTACTTATTGCGATAATTCTGCTCGTTTCCAACTTTTACTATGGTGTCCTCAGCATTTTAGGGTTCAGCAAGTCACCATGAGAGCGAGCTCGCAAACCAAGGAGCGGATGGCGAACAGGCTGAAAATAGGGAATGCACGATTTCCTTTCTTGCTTTCTTTTCATATTCTACACCTCCGCGTTGAGCTATAAACATATAGGCAATACTTTTTTTTTTTTTTGAGACGACATTCGCGTGCCAAATGAAAGATATACAAGTTTGGATCTTGAATTTTCAAGGCGTGCCAAATGTGCTGGTCCTTACGGCCGCTCCCTGTACACCGTTTGCATCGACCATACATGTGTAATTTTTATGCTGATGCTGCCAGCTAGAAAAGATGTGTGCAAGAAAAAATAATATACGCACAAACTTTAATGTAGATAAGTTCAATCAATAAATCAATCAATCAATCAATCAGTCTATATTTTTGGCCTTTTAGCCAACGGTGCCCCCTACAAAAAGCTGCCAAAGGCAGCTTGACGAGGTCTGGGGCCCGTTTGGAGATTGGCAGCAGGACTAATTTAAAAAAAAAAAAAAAACACGCTAAACTTTTTTTTACCAAAATAAGTTTAATCTGAGATACACAAAGCGCTGTTTTATGCAATCAATCGTGTTTCCGATGGGTCTCGAAAAATTAGTATTATAGTAAACGCACTCTAAGAAAGTGTGAAAGTAATCGAAGTTTGCTACACGCCGCCCTCCATGGCAGAGGAACTGCGTGAGAATACGATATTTTCGCGTGCGAAGGCGAATTGGTGAAAACTATCGCTCAGTTTGGTGACGGCGGTAGTGCCGATATCTAAGAAATTTATTTTGTTAACAATTCAACGCCGTGTGAGAGGTTTTCATTCCTTTTTCTCGCATTTCTTTTATATTCTTGGCCTCTCGTTGTTAAAAAAAAAACAAAAAAAACAACTTAAGACATGTTTGAAGATAACGTAGTAAGGCATCCGAACTGGTTAAAGCTAAACATTTCTAAAACCCAAGACGGAGGCTACAAAGAGGGCTTTGAGACGTCTTGTGTTTGTACCTTTGTAGCCTCCATCTTGGGTTTTAGAAATGTCTAAGGCATGTAACAGAAAAGGCCAGTGACCTTTCCTGTCACATGTTTTACGTCAGTTGATTAAAAAAATATGCGCTTACTTATTCTGTAATTAACGTCATTGCAGAAAGAAATTGTACCAACGCAATGCAAATGGGTTTCTATAGCTACAAATTTGCTGTTGCATCAGTATAAATATATTGTCGTGCCCTCCGTATTGACTGTTTGTATGTTAGTTCTTTTTATACGCTCAATAATTCAAATTTACAAAAACTACAGAACTTAGTTTTACGTGGAGTTTGTTTAGGTGTCCAATAAAACAATCGGTTTTTAACGCCATCACTTTGTGTTCATAGACATTGTATAGCAAAATTGTCACGTAGCACTAAGGGTGAAATCAACTGAAGTGCGATAAAAACATCATTGAACACTTGACTAGAAGAAAGGTTATCGTATATTTACATTATTACATGTGTATAAAAGACAAGGTATTTAAACAAGGTTATCTCTTTTTATAAGAACTGCACCGTGGGCTCATTTCAGCCAGTGGTATAGCATATTGGTAACGTTTAGTCACGTGAATTTGGAATGCAGGCTTCACGTGGATCACGTGAGACAACAGAAAATTCCTCTTTGCGGGAGCCAGAATTTAGTGTTTGTCTTTTTTGTGATTACAAAATAATAATTAAAGTTTCTAGAAGCAAAAGACCAACACCACAAAACATTAACCTTCACAAAAAATCAACATATTAAGGACGTAATACATGCTCGTAATAAATAGCCACTGAGACATTTTATTCTTAATCCGCTAGCCACAAAAATGCCGAGTCTTTCCGGATTAATAGTCGTGGTGCCAAAACAAGCAAACTTAACATTAAGAAACTACAGTGCACTGATTACAGTTAGGCGCAGCCGGAACTCCAGTTTTTTTTTAACATTTTTTTTTAAACTTCGTCTGAACCTTTAACGTCTTGTGCAAGGGGCGTTCAAGGTAATCTGCCTGACTAACATATTCTTGATTGTTATTGTGCTACTCGCATGACCTTTTCTTAACACAACATACCATAAAATATAATAAAAAAACCTACATGATGTAAAACGTTTTGCAATATATGAATCTCGTAAGACACTGAAAGGTTTGCTTTAATGTGTCTGCGTTTTATATACATCTGCTGTCTCACGACAGCACGTCACAAGCAATCAAAAATATCGCCGATACATTTGTCGTTGCGTAGTGGGTGCTGCAAGTCAACGATCACGTAAGCATACGTCGATATCGTTTTTCTTCGGTTAGGTAATCTCTAGCCGTAGAAAGGGCAACCAATCATCAGATTCGCGATGTTTGTTTGCGTTGCAAATGCCCGGAGGCAGAGCCGTATATGTAGAGAGTTTGGTCAATCGGAGGCGCGGGCAGAGCCAGGGCGTGCGGCAGACTCGGAAAGAGGGCTTGGCATGCTCTCTTGACCAACCAGAAGCCGAAAAGAATCCCCTAGCGGTGGTAGCGAGAAACAGTTCTGATCAAAGGTCTATGTTCGTAAATGGTTTTAATAAGCGCGTAAGAGTGATGTGTAGTAACTCTTTGTGGTTGAAAATAGGGTACACGTGATGTTTTCATCATGATCATGCAGAAAGGTGTAAGAAACGAATGCGCCGCTCAACTCTGTTTTGCTCGGACAGAGTGTGACCGCTCGGACGGCAGATTCCCGGCCCTCGGCGCTTGGCGTACGGATTATGTCGATCGTTCCGCTAGTCGCACTCGTCCACCATCATTTTGGATGAGCGTGATTGAAACATCACGTGTACCATATTTTAAGTCATCGAGAGTTACTCCATTGCAGTTATCAGGTTTGTTTCTCGCGACCACCGCCAGGGTATTATTCCCGGCTTCTGGTTGGTCACATTCAAATTTCTGAAGACACCCTGGAACAGGCCCAGCCCGCTTTCGGCCAATGGCGCTTCCTCATTTGTCTCCTATACTTCCCAACGAATGGCCAAACTCTCTACATATACGGCTCTGCCCGGAGGTTCAAGCCGTATCGGACATTGAGCATAGTAATCATGTCACAAAGGCTGTAGTAAAATATGTCAGCCCGTATCCTGGGATTTCGGTAGCAGAAGTAATGACAACATTCTCTCCTTACCCTTCCTTTTCTTTAAGAACCGGTTTTTGTTTTTCTTGGCGTGCTATTTGTTTATAATATGATACCTCTTCCATGAACGTGACCACTCTGCAGCTTGTCAGAGATTTATTATTTCCAGAGTCTTGGGGGTATTGGGCTTTTAAGAAGAATATCCTAAAATGTAAAGCGTATTTCAAAGTTTGGGATGGATGACCCGCGTTCGGATTACTGGGTAGGCATTCTGATACATGCATGGTGTTATTTTCGAGAAATTGAGAGCTATCGGTGCCCACCAAATTGAAGGACCCTTGAACATAACCCATGGCTTACTTGCGTAGAGCGAAATGATTGTTTTTTTTTTTAAGGCAATAATCATGGACTCCTACTCCTATGCTGATCACTCCCAGGAGCACCCTGCATTCTTGTCTAGAGGTGTGAACACTTTACATAGAGTGTGTTTTCTTGAAAATATTTAACTATATCTGGAGCCAAAACTGAGATGGAACAGTTTTATACATCACATTGTATTTTGAAGTTCATGATATACACATATATGAATAATGTCAAAGGATGCTGCCGTAAATGTGATCATACGTGTATTTTTTGGCATCGATGCTTGCATCAAAACTAGATGTATATTAAGCTATGTTAGAATGATTTCTTCGAAAGAAGCTTAGTTTGTTCCAGAGTAAGAAACGAATATCACAGTTGTTGGTGCGTTTCCTAATTTAGTCAATTTTTTTTCATCCCATCTGAATAGAGAAGTGGGTTAATATACCTTGCTGAAATTGGGAGTTACTTCAAGTCTTGGTAGAACATTTATTACCCACAAGAACGTTTACATTAAGTGAGTAATATGGGTTCAAAGTTTCCTAATTTAGTCAATATTTTTCATGCCATCTGAATAGAGAAGTGGATTAGTATTCCTTGCTAAACTTGGGAGTTACTTTAAGTCTTGGTAGAAAATTTATTACTCACAAGAATGTTTACACTAGGTTAGTAATATATGTTAAAAAAAAAACATAGAGTAATTCTCAATATTATGTATACAATAATTGTAAACAACACAGAGCCTTGGTACTTAACTTAGGCCTATCAAATGGGAATCTATTTTTTTTTCGATATGAACTTCAAATTTTGTCACGAATGAGGCTTTGACAATTGTAATTCAAATGGCTTTGAGTGTCACATTAAGATTTACATTTAAGAACAATTTATCTGCTTTTATTGTTGAGCGAGTATTGCGACTGTCATTGATCATTGTCAAAGACCAAGTAACGACGGTGTCTAGAGGAAGGTGAACACATTAACAGTTATGAAAATGATTGTGCAAGCGAGCTGGTGAGCGATAATGCTGAAAAGCCCAGGAGACGAGGGGACACAAAAAAGGGGACAAACACATTATGGTGTTGTTTTTGCCTCCTTTTTTGTAACCATGACTCTCAAGTTTTCCAGCATGGACGTACAACTTCTTACTTTCGAATCATATCCATACCACGTTAACTCTTTGTAGGTTATATAAGATCATTCAGTAAGTGTATTTAAAAAAAAAAAAAGTATTCTTGAGCTAGCTCCAAACGAAAAAAAAAAATATCTTGACTAAAAATAATCCCCAATAGAAGCAAACGCGGCAGCTGAGGAAACTAAAAACACAAAAGTTAGTAAAACATCGGTAGACATTTTGAGCAATAAAGCGCAGACTCGCTAAAAGGCTCTTCCGGTATCCTCACACTGTGCTGACTACGAACTCACAAAAAAGGCACGCGAAATCGCTCCAATATAGTGTCGTTAGCGAGCGTAAGTAACCCCCGGTGTTCCTTCCCTGCTTTTTAACAGGCGGGGAAACCGTGATTACCTTCTGATAGTCTCCCCGTCCTTCGTCTCGTGTGTTTGGTATGCGTAGGCTGCGAGGAATTCCAGTTGTTTGCTGTTGTTCGTCTACTTCGATGTATCCGGTTTCAGGATTGGACAAAAATAGGCCTGTTCGAGCGCTGGCAGCGTCTTTTCCGTAAGTGCGCATGCTCTGCATCAGGGTTCGCCAAACCCCGGCCCGCGGGCCAAATCCGGCCCACGCAGGTCTTCCGACCGCCCCTGGCAGGCCGCGGTCCTTGTAATGAAGCCCAGCCCGCGGCCCGCTTCCAGCAAGTCCGCTGCTATCAGCAAAATACTGCACGTAAAGAAAAGGCGCCGCAACGTAAACAAACATACCAGAAAATAACCAGAAAAAACTGCCTATCGCAAGGCGTGCCGTTTCGTCATATTGTTCATTGGACATCGCCAACGCCATTGTTAGTCCCCTGTGCTTGTGTAACTCCGTAATATATCGGTTTAACTACGTATGTTAAAATTTCCTTTGCGTTCCCATGTATATTTTGCTTAGAGCCACTTGTCGTAGCTATTGAATATTGTCTGCATCAGTTCTATCATTCTTACACTCTTATTTCCTCTGTGTCCATTCAATAGTATCATTTCTTGGCGCATCATAGGCTTAGTTGCTTTTGCGCCACAAAACCCCAATCTACTACTACTACTTCTGTGTACATTCCAAAGCTCCTCCTATGCGCTTTGATTTATGCATGGTGGGTTTTCTGGGTCCCAGTGATTGCCTGTCATAATTATGTAAATATTGAATTTTAAAATAAAATATATGTCATTATGCCTTTTATTTCTTTTAATGTTTACTTTAACGTTTAGGACTGTATTTATATGTATCTCTTGAATTATTAATTTCGTTTCTCTCAATTCATAATTACTTATTCATTTACAGGCTCCTAAGACCCAAAGATCCCCGATCCGGACCCATAGTAAAAAAGTTTGGAGAAGACAGCTCTAAATGCTGCCTGTCTACCGCCTTCCAGATAACAAGGGTGGACGGCTGAATCCCGTATATTTCGGTCGGGTTTTGTTCCCTCTTCGATTGAGGACGTGTCTCAGCCAAAAGTGGACGCAATACGCAGGTCCACACCGTATCCCGCGTTTACCTTTTTAGTTGACGTTGAAAACTCAACACTACGACGATTGTGCTCAGGGAAGTGTGAGCTTGCCACGGCTGTACACCACTTCAGATCTGCTGAATTGGTGAAGCTGTGGCTGAGTTCAATGATTGCAATTGGCTCCACATGTTTAGAATGTCGCCCTCAGACGATTGTTAGGCAACTGCGCAAACGGCATTAGCAGATGACCATTGAACCAACAAAATAATCGAGCAATGTAATTTTTTGATAGTATTCCTGACACTTTTAAGCTGCCATCTGGCTTCAGTGTGTAGTACGGATTAGGCGGTACGGATAAATGTAAGCCATTCAGGTTAGCGCTCCCACTGGGAGCCGAAGCACGGCAGGACGTAGACAAACTGATCATCTTACTATTTCTAGGCTACCAGTGAAGTTGCATCGCTTCATGACAACTTCACTCAGACTCTAATCCCAGACGGCGAACTACTATCCTAACTAATGTTATTCACTCTTAACAATAGTTGACACTATCCTTTGTTTGCCCCCCTCCATCTGAGCCTACACTCTTTATTTTAAGAAATTATATTATAAAGAATCAACTAAGCAATGAACTCATCGTTGCCCTAACAGAACAGCTGTGGCGCAGAATGCATCACGTCAAGCAGGAATGCAATTATAACAGATCAGTGTGGAGGTTGCACGTAGCGGTTACTTGTCTTCTTAGGAAACGATACACAGCTCCGCAACTTTGGGGTTTTGAATTCGAAAGGTTCTCAGACATTCGAGGTTGTTAACCATTTGAACAGAAGATCGTCGGAGTCGCCATGGGGTGTATGCGTCCGTCTCTCTTGAGGACGTCGTCTGTCTGGTATCGGACAACGGCCTTCAATTAGTCCAGACGCTCAGTCGTCTAAGTTAAATGCTGGGAATTATGTATTATTGAGCGCAATTTCGGAGAGATTACTTGATCGTCTAATAATGTCGCCTGACGATCGTCTGTTCTTCGACTGCTTTTGAAGCGTAAATGAAGTTTAATTGGCGTTTGGTCTAAGTTCCCAAGGAAAGACTGGTTAAGTCTAATGATTGAGTGCCTGAACAGCTAATAGGTTGTTTTGTAAAGACCAACAAGGAAACGTTAACAAAAAGAGGCAATTGGGACCGCGAAAATGACTCAGTACAAATTAAAAACTCTTTACTCATCCATCACTCGTTTCTTTGTGCGCAGTGACAAAAAGTCGATAAATAAAAAAGAAATAAAAGCAAAATATATTTAACATCATTACTGCATGATCCCCCCGGGCCTTCTATTGCACTTCCGCTCTATGAATATAGAGTGTATTCGGTGTAGCGATAGTCCGGGTTGCTTGCTAAGTAAGGCATTTGCTCGTTTGTTTGTTTTCTTCTGTTAAACGTTGTATTAAACTACAACGAATGTAATTTTTATGTCAAAGAACTGCAAATCAGAAATAAAATCTGCGAAAGGCTCCAGTAAACAAACAAAAATGTATGGTGCATAATTTATGTAAGAACCTTCGCTGAAAAACTTCATTTAATAATGAAATATTATAAATGTTTAATTTTTTCTCATTCAATCGGCCCATATCTGATAACCTATTATCTGTACATAAAACTAAACTGCCTGCAGTTTTCAGCTACCAAATGTAGAATATATATACATATATATATATATAAAGAAATAAATGAAAAAAAAAACTTATCTTTGTATGCGCCGGCTTAATGTAACCAGTTTTTTTTAAACTCAAGATAATCGCAACTGACCCGGGCAACTGGTCTTTTCCACATGAAATATTTTCACGTAATTTCAGATCGGGTCGTGTATGGTAGACGTTTATTCGCGACTCCAGCAAAACGGACGCCACCAAGCGGGAAAACCGGGAACCAGCCGGTCCAGGTCGCTCCGAGCCCCTCCGCGTCTCTGGCGGCTTTCGCGGACACGTGTTGTCGGCGCGGTGGCGAACAATGTAATTTGACGAAGGTCCGAAAATTTCTTAAGTTTGCCCGAGTGTTCATTAGTGTGGTGAAGCCCCAGTAGATTGTTTCCTTCCATCACGTGTTTGAAAGCCCGTTTACTCCATACACAACACACGGTCGCGTGCTTTTGATTTCTTGGATGGGGAGGAATCACGGAAAAACGTTTTGATTTCGTGTCTGTACCGAATCACATTCAAAGTGACGACTACTTGGTAACTGATAAGTGGTTTCTTTATAAGGATGTAGAACAGTGGACTGAGGACGACAGACGAGGTGTTTCACTGGAGGGAACACCAATGTTGCAGTCAAGTGAATAGGAAGGTTCGATAGCTGCTTTTCTTGAGTTTGGTTGTGTTCGTTTAGCTTCAAGTTCGAGCCACCCACGCCGGTCGGTGCGTTGGCTATTCATCTTGGCTGCTTTTCGCCGAAAAAGCTTCTGGACCACACTGAAGAAGTTGTTTTGATTTCGCAATTACTTGATTCAGGAAAACCTGCTTGTTGCATATGATTAATGAGGGAAATTATCTGCTTTCAAAAGGTGGGGGACGCGTCTCACAAAGTTAGAAGCCGTCACGGCATTATGATCTATCGTGCCTCCAATATTTATATTATACCCCCGTTGAAGCCAGCAGCAATATACGTCTACATTGCTCAGGTTGACCGGCCACAACAAATACTCCTTTTCTTCGTTCAGGATTTGAAGTCAAGTTCAATGCAGAGAGGTTCTGCGTGAATCTCCGATGAAGACTCTCTTCAATTTGGCCGCATTCGTCTCCGTGCCACCGGCTAGAACCATTTGGCTGAGTTTAAGCAGTACCTCTCTCTCTGTCAAATATACTTTTATTCAACAGTTCACCTAATAGCTAGTCAACTCAGCTCATATTACAACCCGAAGAATTTAATAATATCTCTTTAGTGGGACATAGTACGTAATATAATGCATAACCCGCTCGTCAAAATGACTTCTCGACTGCTACTAAAACCTGAATTAAAATACGAGTATCAGCTGCTTAGTGGGGCGCCAGCGGGTTAACATGCTCCTTGCTTCAAGAAGCGCTTGCTTAATTTTGGTAATTTTCCTGCAGCCTGTGTTGTTGACCGAGCAGACGACTGGAGCTGTTTCTTAAACGCGGATACGCACAAAAGCTCGATTTCGCGGACAGATAAGTCACATGGGCGAGGCATGTGAGTTAGCTGAAAATTACTCTTGGTGGAATAATTCTGTAGTCATCGCCGCTTTCCTTAGATGAACAATACTGATTATTGTCTAATACCGTCTCACCGGAGCCCATAGTTTCGATTTTGAACGAAATCTCCGAAACGAAAGTTTAATATGAAAGAACAAAAAACACCGGGAAAACAAAACTATGCTCTGCAAGTTTATGTGCACCGGCTACACTTAGCTGTCTCAGTTCAAATACCTATAAATTGGGCATTAAACAAGAGAAATTCTGTTAAATTGAATGCGCCACCCGTTCAGGCGGCCCGGCCGTGCCGACGCGACCTGGACCCAGCCGCCATGTTTGTTTGGTGGTGGCGCCCCCTATAGGTTGCTGGAGTCGCGAATATGTATATCAGAATTACCTTAGCCATTTGACGTACCACTAGATAACTGTTGCCTCTTTTTTAAAAAAAAGTCTGTATACCTAATATTGCACAACTAGTTGGCCGGAGGTTTGCTGGGTGGACATCATCAACTCAAAAACAAAGCAATTACAAAGTCAACAGAGCACGTTTGAGAGCCTTACTGAGTCAGCGGCCCGAACTAAAGCTACCATGACTAACTGCACTGCAGTAAAGTGAGATGTTCAGGCGAAACTAAGCCTAGGATTGATTCCAAAGACCGAGTGCAGGCACGTCTATGGACGACAATTCAGCCTTTTCCTAATCGAATTCATGCGTCATCATAAACACTGTTGGCCCGAGTAACAACACATCTTGACGGGCGCTTTATCATCGCCCGAAGCATCACCGTAATATGCTTCGCAAACAGGCTGGGTGACCAAGACACCCCTACCCCATCCATAAGAGTGGAGAAAAAATAGGGAGCATAATTTGATGCTCTTTGCCGTTTTTGTCGCTTTCAGCGAAGATCTCTTGCGGAAAACGACCGGATCGTAAGTTCATGTTTATTGAACAGTCAGGATGTCTTTCGGACCTTCCATGTACAAAGGTCGGCCTTGAGGTCCAGCAAGATTGGCACGCCTTACGGAAATCTGATTCTAAACCTCCACACTTGAACTTGGGAACGCAGTCATGGTTTGCGAAATTTGTATATTATAAATGATAACATATTAAAATTGAATAAC
The DNA here is from genome assembly GCA_013358835.2 of Ixodes persulcatus. Taxonomy (NCBI): domain Eukaryota; kingdom Metazoa; phylum Arthropoda; class Arachnida; order Ixodida; family Ixodidae; genus Ixodes; species Ixodes persulcatus. The sequence continues at coordinate 127,066 of JABSTQ010007518.1, forward strand.
TAAAAAATATTAGCGGCCGCACATTTCTTATGTTCTTTTCCGGATATTCGTCGTTTGCACATTGGTTTGCGAGCTTGCTCCCAGATGGTCATCGTTCATATATTTTGTTACAATTATTACTTATTGCCATTATTCCGCTCGTCGTCAACCTCTTCTATGGTGTCCTCGGCCTTTTAGGGTTTAGCAATTCACTAAATTGTCATTTTTGCTTTATTGTTAATATATCACCACCTCCTTGCTAAACTCTAAAAAAAAAACAAAAACGTTTCGTTTTTGTTGGAACGACATTCACGTGCGCAATATAAGGTATATATGTTAGGATTTTTAATTTTCAAGGCATGCCAGATGTGCCGGTTCTTACGGCCACATGGTCGGTGTATAACGTTTACATCGACCATAATGTGTGGTAATTCTGTTGATGCTACCAGGAATAAAAATAAGTTAAAAATAACAGAAAAGGACGAATTAAAAAGAAATCAATTTACTTGGAGATATACAAAAGCTCTGTTTTATGCAACCAATCAAGCTTTCGATGTATTGCTCTGATACTAACGTTTCGATGAAACGTTAGTATCAGAGCAACCAAGCTGTTAAAAACTGTGAAAGTGAAATACGTTTGTTACACTTTAGGGAGGGGCCCTCAACGGTAGAGGAACTACGTGAAAATAAGCTATTGAGAGGCATAGAGGCGATATGGTGAAGAATATCGCTCAGTTTGGTGAATACAGTAATCCCCTTGTCTATAAAAAACTTAAAAATTAATTTAATGGTGGTGCGAGGTTTTTTTATTAATTTTCCCGCATATCTGTCATATACTGGGCTTTCGTTGCTAATAAGAACCAACAATTGGCGTGCTTCTAAGCCAGTTACCTTTTTTGTTATATAATTTACATATGTATTAAAACAAACTACGCATGTACGCGACCTGTATGGTGAAACACTGCAGCGACAGCTGAGGTTCGACGTCTGAGCCGCTAAGGTGTCATTTCGGAGCAGATGGACTGAATGAACGGTTAAGGTGCGAGCGCGGAACAAAGAGTCCGCATAAGCGTTTCGTATTAAACCGAATAACAAACCGGACAAACATTCCAGAGAGTTCTGGAGCATTTAAGAGAGCATTTCCGCTGTGTGCGTAAGGGGGGAGCGGGTTTTTCTACATAACTTCGTTACAAATAGTACCACGTGCTAAACGAAGAGCGCCGAATGAACAGGGACAAGGAAGTAGACAAGACGAAGTGCACTCTCAAATAAAGTTTTTATTGAAGCAAACACACCGGGTTAATATCATCGTTCTGGCTATTTGTTTAGAGAATAAAACACTGTACCTGTCAGATGCATTGACGGGGCACTAACGCACTTTCTTTCCCTTTGCTTTCTGATCAGACGGCATTGTAAAACTCTAAGGCAGTTTTATCTGCGTGTCTCCCGAGAATTGTTATTTGTGCTAATTCAGGGTCACATTGGGCAGCTATCCCAGTGCACTGCCAGATTGCCCGCCGGGAACTGTTTTATTGACCATACACGTTATCTTGCTACCATGCATGACCATGAATGTTATCTTGCTCGCTCGTTATCTTGTTATAAGCGGCCCCTGGAATGTTTTGGCGGAGTGCCGAAGTGGCACGCGTCGATAGGGTTGGTGGTCGACGGCATGAAACCGCGAAGTGTCCCACTAACAACTATCGCTGTAAAATATACCCTTACTATATCTGTCATCAATGTCATTGGTAAACCGAATTTTCTTTACCAATGCAAATGGGTTACTATAGCTATGATGTCTGCCGCAGCACTAGTATAAATATGTTATGCTCCCCTGGGTATTGGTTGTCTCGATGTTAATTTTTTCTACACTCTATTATACAAATTTAAGACGTTTACAGGACTCAGTTGCATGTTGAATACGATTAAGTGTCTAACAAAACAATAGTTTTAACGTCATTCTTCTTGGTTCCTTGTTATTGTAGTTCAAAATTATCATCTAGCACAACTATGGTGCCTGGAGCGCGTCTCCGTTTGGTGTGTTTAGCGTCCTTTTTCGCCCATACACCAAAAGTTGTTCCGAAGTGACAACAAATGACGTCACAGAAGTCGGAGTGTCATGTTGTTGCTTGTCGCGACCCTGGAGGTTGGTCGTAAAAATGTTGGCGAAAAGCACGAGTGAACGCGAGTGTCGCTGTCGTCGCGGCGTCCCAACTTCTGGCTGCTGTAGCTTCCGTGACCTGCCACACCAGAGAGCGACCTACGGCAGAACAGGCGTCTGCCACATACACCACAGCTGCTGGGACACCGCCAGGATCGCGACCGGCGACAGCGTGACAATTCTATGACGTCATCGGGCGGAAATCGAGGGACCACTTTTTAAATGTGGTAAACACACTTGGAAGACGCGTTCCAGGCACCATAACACAACTGTTGAGATCAACCGTAGTGCGATAAAACCATATTGCCTAGGCGAAATAATGTCAAACCTATCAAGGAATGCCGTCATAGTTTCGAGAATATGTTTTTCCAATATTTGTATTATGCAAGGTAAAATTGAAATTGGTCGATAGTTGTCAAGTTTGTTGCGTTCTCCTCCTTTAAATAGAGGCTTCACTAGTCCGCTCTTCAAAGTGTCGGGGATTGATCCGGAAGAAATAAAACCATTTAGCATATGAAGGACCACATGTTTTATGGAATCATAATTCCTCTTTAGATCCTCCGCACTGATACCATCTACACCAGGCGCCTTGTTTGCCTTGAAACTGAAAAGCTGGGATCGAAGATCAGGCTCGGTCATTTGGGGAAGGAAAGCCGAGGCGGAGTTTGAATCTGAAGCACCTGTTGCAAATAGAGAAGTGTCACGGGCTACTCCGGAGAACGTAGCAAAGAATTTATTAAAATCTTCTACCAATTTCTTAGTGTCATGGCCAAAAACTGTTTCAAGTGTGTCATCAATCGACCTCTTCACACCCTTGCCTCGCAACTGATTTACCAAACACCATGTCTGTGAAATATTTGATCGGGCTTTAAAAAACGCTTCACGGAAGTATATCCTCTTCGCTGAACGAATAAGCGCGTTTACGCGGTTTCGCATAATGCGAAATTCTTCCTTCAACTGGGCATTATTTGGAGACCGGCGACAACGGGCCCAAAGAGCATCTTTAGATTTAATAGATGACAGAATATCATCGGTTATCCAAACATGGTCGTTTCGACGCCGCCTCACAGTAGTAACTTTTCTAGCTTGCCACCTAAAAAGGCGGAGCTGCTCACTAAACCTAGTGTAGACGTCGTTGAAGTCTTGAATATGCAATAGACTATTCCAATCGTATTTTTGTACCAACTTATCAAGTCGTGCGCGATCAATTATTTCTATATTTTGTGTTACAGCCGTCGAGGGCCTAAGAGTGAGTTGTGATACAAATTGGCAAGCCACATAGTAATGGTCAGCAAGCTTCTGCTCTATTATGGCCGATTTTGTTGCTATGTTCTGAGCACGCACATTGATATGGTCTAGGCATGATTTGACAATATGATCACCTAAATGTTCTTCTCGTGTGGGACCAAGAATCAAACACTCCAGACCGAAATATGCCAATAAATTCAGATAGTCACACACGAGAGACTTGACTGGCTTAAGCGTGTCGATGTTGAAGTCGCCTACCAAACAGATGTCATTCATGGACTGAAAAGTCTGAAGCTTATTCCTGAGCTCTTCCAAAAACTTCAAAGGATGAGCCGAAGGAGGTCTGTAGAAGGCTAGCAAACATGAAGACCATTTTGAATTCCATATCCTTATAAAGAGTGTCTCACAATTAATGAAATCGACATCAAGCTTTTCAGTACCCCACGAATCTCTCACAAAGATAGCAATTCCTCCTCCTCGGCCAACCGGACGTGTGAAAAAGTGTGCATTATACCCTGGTATTTGGAATTCATTACTGGAAACGTCTTTAACATTGATTTCTGTAAGGACAAAAACATCAAATATTGACGTTACATTTTTGACAGTTAGTGTAAACTCATCCCAATATTTTCGAATACTCCTGATGTTAACATGTAATAAACCAAAAGTGCTATCACTGACTGTATCAAAGAAGCGTTGCAGAGATAAAAAGTCTGAGCAGTTAGAAAACTGTACCTCCATAATTCAATGTTGTTGTCATTCGTTACCTTGTTATCTGTCGGTTTGGCAAAAGAGCAGCTAAGCAATTCTCTCCAGGTCAGTAAACCGATGGATGCGTACTGCAGGAGAGGATTCCGTTTTCTTTGCAAACAGTTTACCATTCTTCACCCATGTGAATTTGTAATGCATGTCTCTTGCTTTCTCACGTAACTTCCAAAAGAGTTCCTTGTTCCTGCGGGTGAGGTTTTCGTTGAAGAAGAGTCTGGGTAAAGACCCGTTTTCTGCAAGAGGTCGCAGCTTTTTTCTTGTGGAAAGCCACTGATCTCTAAGCGCTGCCGTAGAGAATCTGACCAGTATAGGAGGAGGGATGTCACGTCGAGATGGTAGGCGGTGCATGGTCACTATATCACTTTGTTGGAAGTCAGCTAGGCCGAGCTTACTGGCCAGCTCATCGACAACTGTGATCAAGTTCTCATTCGAGGAACAAGGCAGCCCATGTATTTCGAGATTTGAATAATAATAATAATAATAATAATAATAATAATAATAATATTTATTGACCCATTCAGACGAGAGAAGTAGGGTGTGAATACGGGTACATCAAAGCCAATAAAGGCTTGTGTGATGACACCCTAAAAAAAAAAGGACATATGTGTCTGCCTAGGTACACAATAAAGTAAAATTCACACACAAAAAAAATAATATTTAAACTAGCACACAACTAGCATCTCACAAACAGTCTATACACACATCATGAACAGGCAGTTAACTAGTGTCCAAATTTAAGCACTTGAGTTCTTGTTTCAGCGTCTTCAATGATGTAACTTGGTAAATAGAGTCCGGGAGGGCGTTGAACAGAAACGGGACATAGTACTCCCGCATACATTTGCCATATCGAGTGGAACAAAGCTTCACTTCGAAACGAGAGGTGCGACGCAATGTGCGGGATGGAATAACTGGTGTTTTGAAATCGCTGTTCCAAAAGTACCGACGCACAACCGTCTGAATAAACAGAGAACGAAAATTCGGTAGTTTAAGGCTTTTAAAGATGTCAGCAGTGTTAGACAGATCCGTATTATATGCAACACTTGTTAATATACCTTTAAGTAAAATATTAATTTTCCCTTGCCACCGTCCTGAACAGTTACCGAACACCGATACACCATAACGGAGTATACTGTAAGCAAGCGCGTGCACAATAAGAAATCCAATACCGACAGGCAGAAAAACTCGACTGTTAAAAAGCATACAGGCAATAGATCGCAGTTTACCACAAAGGTAAGACATGTGTGAGTTCCATGACATATCATAATCAAAATATACGCCTAGGTATTTTACATGGTCAACTGATTCGATGGATACGCAATTACAAGGATTGCAGCTTGATGCATGGAGAAAGAACTGCACATTATCCTTATGTGTTTTTAGGGGGTTGTGGAAGCAGACAAGTTTTGTTTTAGAACTGTTAATGTCTAGAAGGTTTTCGTAAACCAATCCATTAAATGCGTGGAGTTGGCCTGGAGTATGTTGAGCTAATCAGAGAAATCAATATGACGCGCGACAAGTAGGGTATCGTCGTCATATTGGTAAATTTCGCATCCATTTATATCATGGGCCATGTCGTTCACAAAAATATTAAAGAGCAAAGGTGAAAGAATAGAACCCTGAGGAACTCCCGCCTTTAAAGATATAAGAGAGCTTTTAAAGTCTCCGATTACTACACGTTGGGCACGATCAGATAGGAAGCTTTCTAGTAAGGAAAAAAACATACCGCGAAACCCTAAATTTTGTAATTTTCCTAGAAGCAATTGATGGCTAACAGTATCAAAGGCTTTAGATACATCAAGAAATAGAGCACAAGCGAACATATTTTTTTCAAATGTTGAGTAAAAATAATCAGAGAAGTCATCCAGAGCTGGTTGGGTTCCTCGTCCAGCGATAAAGCCGTATTGAGTTGACGTAAAGATATCATGCTTATTAATAAAACTGCTCATTGATTGAAATATGTGTTTTTCAAGTAATTGTCCTATAATTGGCAATATAGATATAGGGCGATAGTTTTCAACTTGAGATCGTATTCCTCCTTTAAAAAGAGGTCTTACCATGGCTACTTTGAGGCCAGTGGGTATGGAACCACACGTAATGAAACCATTTAGCATAACTAAAAGAACATTCTTAATCTTCGTGAAGTTTCTTTGGAGGTCATACGTGCGAATGCCATCAACCCCGGGTGACCTGTTAGTTTTGAAACCAAACAAAAGAGAATGAAGATCTGTGTCCTCTATAGTGGGAAGAAACGCTGATGTTAATGATGTGTTATGCAAAGTGCAAGAGTGGTCATCATTGTTTCGGCACACACCAGAGTACGTAGCAAAGAAGTTGTTGAACGCTTCAGCTAAGGATGATGACAGTGCGCCGAAATTGTTTTCGATAGTGTGATCAATAGATTGTGAAGTACTAGTGCATCGGAACTGGTTAATTAATGACCAAGTTTTAAAGGAACTACGCTTGGCTTCTTCAAATTTTGATTTGAAATACTGTCTTTTTGCGCAGCGAATTATCGCGTTCACTTTGTTTCTAGCTTGCTTAAATTCATTCCTCAGGTTTATGTTATTTGGAGACTTTCGACACCGACCCCACAAGATATCCTTTTCCTTAATTTTTTCCAGGATACTAAAGTTGAGCCATTTGTGTTGTAGTCGGCGCTTTTTCAAAATAACAGTACGTTTAGCAGCTTCAGTTAAAGAGTTAAAAACCTGCACAAACCGTAACAATAATAATAATAATAATAATAATAATAATAATAATAATAATAATAATAATAATAATAATAATAATAATAATTTATTAAGCAGGTCACATTTCACATATATAAAAAAGAGGGTCCGTCAAAGCCAGAAGCGGCTTTTGGGACTGAACCAGGAGTCAACGTAAAATGACACACATTGAAAATTCGTTAGGCAGGAAACGCAAAACCGAAAACAAATGCAAAAAAATCTACACACGTCAGACAAAATAGAATAATAATAATAATAATATTAATAATAATAATAATATTAATAATAATAATGATGATGATTATGGTGATGGTGGGGATTTTGATGGTGAATATGACAGCGACAACGACAATGAGGATAATGATAATGATAATATAATAATTCTTTATTTTCTGTGCACCTAATTTTCTAGTCTTCACAGTAGTGCCCGTAATACAGCAAGAACCACCATAAGTTGCTGAAACAAAACACAAATCTCATTGCCATATTTAGGCAAAAAAACATCTATTTGCGAAAGACCAAGGCAGAATCCCTCAGGCGAATGAAAATATCCTGACGCTGTTTCTTATTGAAGGTCAACTGAACCTGCGACAAAGGGGATACAGGGGGCATGCAATATGAATAGAACGTTGATAGATTTCGACTGCCCCTTAACGGATCATGAAAGTCTATGGAGCGTAATCGATCCATCGAATTTACAGTGCCGTGGACAATTTTGTGAATAATATTAAAATATTTAAGCTGCCTCCTCACGGCAAGCTTATATAACACAAATCGTCTAAGTAAACTTTCAGACTAATAAAAATGCTCTCTTCTAATATAGCGCTCATAAACTATTCTTATCATTCTTTCCTGAGCGTTTCCGATTGCTGTTGCCTGCGATATAGATGAAGAATTCCAAATAACCCAACTGAATTCCAACCGCGATCTCACCAGTGACTTAAACAATGCAACAAATAAAAGGGCGATGAAAATTGGCGTCATGATAAAGAAATTACTCCTACCACTCTGAACCCAGCCTTAACGGTTATAGACACCTGTTTATTGAAAACCGGTGCACTATATATAGGAGCCCCAAGATCCCCGATAACAGACACCCTGCGGATCGAGGCGCCTTCAAGGTTGTAGGTTAGCACAAATAAACTCAGGTTTTCTAGATAGCACAATGTGTTTAGATTTCTCTGGATGCGGTTTTTGCCATGCAGTTTTTTACGCACTAATTCGAAAAATGTTCTGTATCAGCTTGAAGGCGAGTGGAATCCAACGAAGACTTCACATTTAAAAACCTCTTTACACTATCAACAAAAAGAATGTTTGAATCACTAACACAAAAAAAAACACATTATCATTTATAAATAAAAGCGGCCCCAGGATCCAGCCATGAGGCACCTCGGAGTTGGAAACAAACTCGTCTGAGTCGCTATAGTCAACCCGAGCAGAGCTGCGACGACCACCTAGATAACTAAAAACCAACGCACAAATTTGTCGGCTGAAACAATGCAAAGCAAGCTTTTGTAGCAGGAGATTATGATTAACACGGTCGAACGCTTTCGACTTGTCGAAGTAAATTACGTCCACGTGTCCTTTACTGAAAACAATTGGCACTAAGAAATTTAAAAACGTGCATGAGTTAGGTTTTTCGGACCTTTCCTTTACAAATCTGTGATTAACTTCAGATATAATTCTACTTAAATGGGATTAAATATGTCTATGTACTACTTTTTTAAATAGTTTAGCGAAGACACATGACAATAACACGGACGATAATTTTTTACCAATGTCGAATCACTTGATTCAAAAATAGGCACGATTGCAGAGAAATTCAAAAGTTCTGGAAAATAACCTTGTGCAACCGACCAATTGAAAATTTTAATTAAAACAAAAGCAAATATAAAAGAGCAACATTTTTATAGTAATACTATGTATTCCGTCAGTACCGGTTGGTAGTTTGTGTTTCAGTCCTTTTATAGCTTCTAAAATATATTCAATGCAAACACTAAAAGAATACAACTAATCAAAGCACTGAACATGAATGCGAAGGGCAAGTTTGTCTGCTTCTTGCGCAGGGGGTAGCGGTGACGTCAGAACGCCGAGCCCTGATTGGCTGATCGCGACCCCCTATCCGAGCGTCGTCTGCTCCTTTGCAACGTCGTCTGCTCGAAATGTCGTCTGCGTCTGTCTTACCTTTCCTGCGACTTTTAGAAGTGCAGGTCTTTACGAGCCAGCTCGACTTCGCCTTGCAGAGAGGGCAGACGAAATAACTCGAGCGGTACGTTGTTTTTGTCTAACAACTAGCTGACGCGCATCAAGGAGAGAAGTCAAAGGACTCACTGGCGAGGTGTCCCGAGGCACCGAGGTTTGTTTGCTAAGAACCGAGAGTGAGGGTGTTTAGTGTCCGCAAGTTCCCTTTCAAATAATTTTCCCTCCTTTCGTGTGCGGCGAGAGTCCTCACTCTTTAACGGCGTCGGCGGGTCGGCGCGGTTAGCGCAGTTAACGTTGTCTGCTTTACGTCTGCTAGTCAAAGCGATGGCTGCTCTACCTTTCCTGCGTCTGCCGGAGATTCACCGCTTTTTCACCGGCGAGAACGTGGCCTTCGAAAAAGATTTGTGTTTGTCCTTTGTCCCTCTTGTTCCCTTTCTCCAGGGATTATTTTCGTCATTCTTGTCGAGATCGCTTTCACCTTTGCATTTGATTGCATTATAACAATAATTACTTGTTGGTGTCAACGAGTCTACGACATAACTTCCGCGATACGTTCGACGCCGCTCAGGTAGCTCGATCGATCTTGCTCGGATTCTCTTCCACAGATTAGCACAGGTTTTCAACCTTTTTCCACTTGGGTTTACGCCACACATACATACCCCAATACGCCAACTGACAATAGCCTTTTAGTCGAGCGAGAAAGTTGTGACAACAAGCAGCGATGGAGCTCTTTTGGTCTATGATGTGCTCACAGTATCGACCGCACAGCCGCATTTGTTTATTTACAGTCACTACATCGCCTGTCATTTGCCTTTAGCTGATTACCTTTGAACAACTTATGAAACGCGAGGTACCATTAACGAAACTCGTGCAACTAAACGTTTTAACATAGCGATGAGCATGGTGTTTACTTCTTACCTGAGCGAGCAACTTGCCGTGGCATGCTGCTCTTGGGGCATTGAAGCCATTGCTGTGGAAGGTCCGTCTTGGACAGTCCATTTAGAGCCGCGTAAAGTGCGGTAGCCACCATTTGGCTGCACTTTGCGGCACCGCGAGGGCACTCACGAGTCACAGTGGCTCTCTAAAATGTCTCCTTTATTGGAGAGCGTCATCTTTACCGCGTAGCTACAATTCTTAAACGACTCCTGTACATTCGCAACTACAGTGAAATCCTTCACCTCAAAAGAAAGGACGTATCCTTCAAGGTATTTCCTTTCGCCTTTTTCGAAGGCCGCGTTCTCGCCGGTGAAAAAGCGGTGAATCTCCGACATACGCAGGAAAGGTAAAGCAGCCATCGCTTTGACTATAGTCGGTTACAAGGTAAGAAGGTAGAAGAAGCTACTCCCACAAGCGTGGTGCGCCTGTTTCAAACCCCTCCGCAATCGAAAGTAGAGTTCACTGGAAACGCTCCTTGTTCCGCTTCAATGGATAGATAATGGCCACAGAGTGGTGGCAACTTGTCTCCGACCCCCACGTTTTAAGAAAGCGACCTTTGTATTCATCAGAGAGGGAACCGAGCCCCTGAAAGCAGCCTTTGTATCAATCGGAGGGGGACGCTAATCCCCCGAAAGTCGTCTTTGTTTGCATCGGAAGGGGAAGACTCTAATCTCCCTCTCGTGGCTTCCACAATGCTAAGTCAAAGTCGAAAGATAAAGCAAATATGTACAGAAAGGCAAGACCCTCCTCGCGCGTTGGCCGCGACGTCACGGAAATGATGGGACGCTATTGGATGCGGAGGTGGCGGAGGGATATATGATTCCCTTTGAGGGGCATTTGCCGCTACCTTCTTGACTTGTAACCTACTATAGCAGACGTCAAGCAGACGACGTTAACTGCGCCAACCGCGCCACCCGCCGACCTTGTTAAAGAGTGAGGAGTCTCGCGGCACACGAAAGGAGGGAAAAAGTATTTGGGAGAGAACTTGCAGACACTAACCACCCTCACTCTCGATTCTTAGCAAACAAACCTCGGCGCCTCGGGACACGTCGCCAATGAGTCCTTTGATTTCTCTCCTTGATGCGCGTCTGCTAGTTGTTAGACAAAAACAACGTACCGCTCGAGTTATTTCGTCTGCCATCTCTGAAAGGCGAAGTCGAGCTCGCTCGTAAAGACCTGCCCTTTCGAAAGTCGCAGGAAAGGTAAGAGAGACGCAGACGACGTTGGGAGCAGACGACGTTGCAAACGAGCAGACGACGCTCAGATAGGGGGTCGCGATCAGCCAATCAGGGCTCGGCGTTCTGACGTCACCGCTACCCCCTGCGCAAGAAGCAGACGAACCTGCCCTCCGCATTGCACTTAAAGGGGCCCTGCAATCATATTTAAGCGTCTGCCTTTTTTGCAATTTCCACGTCTCTTGGGGTTCGGGAAAGCCAGCGGGCACGGAGTGAGTAACTAAATATCAGTGCGTCATATTTTAACCGGACGACGCGGAAACCTCCTCCGCCTACAAGGGCGACCCGCGTTGCCAAAAGCGCGCGAAATGTGACGTCTTTGGTCCTGGGCTTACTACTGGTCAGAGACGCTAAAAGCTTTTTTCTTAGTCGAGATACAAAATATAAGTGTCGCGAACCGTTTCAATTATGTATAAAACTAGTTTTTGTTCAGTATTTTAGATCAGAAAAGAAACAAATGCAGTTTATAAAGTACGGAAACAAGAAATGACCCGTCGACATACCCGTCACCAAGCGGCGGAAAAAACGGCGCATACTAGAAAGGGCTAGTGGGATGAGGCCCCGACGAACGACGAGCGTAGAAAAATCCCCGATGTACGCGGCGGCGCTGCGATCGTATACCGGCTCGAGGATCCGACTGGTTCCGAGCGTTCCGAAGGCCTTCGGCGCGGGCTTGGTCGGCGATTTGGCCATTTGGTGGTATGGCAGCGAGAAGTGGCTCCCGTTCTGAACTGATCTTTACCCCGTGTTTGCTGTCGTTTATGGCTAATGAAGTGATTTGCCGAATTTGTCTTTAATCGCGCAGCAAATGCAATGTGAGCCGCCCTGGCCGCCCGCTTCATACATCCTATCCAACACATGCTTTATTGGCGCCCTCTCGAGCCGTCGACACGGAGTGCGGTAGCCGCGAACACTCGATGAGCCCACTACCCCTCCTCTAGTTCAGGGCCACTCAAGCCAGGACCTACGACGTCATGAAGGAGGTTATTTTTTGCTTGTTTTTGTAATTCTAATTCGCCTTTAACTTTTAAAATAAAGCGAAATTTGAGAAAAGAAAAGTTTCATTAAGTTACTACATTCAGTGCGCTCAGGTTCGGTGCAAATTAAAAACCAGTAAAAAAGTCATTGCAGGGCCCCTTTAAAGAGCTACCTAAATGAAGAAATTAACGTCATAACTATTAAAATAATTGTCGAAACGAGCTGCTAAATCGGCCGAACAACATTGATATATTCTGTATCCTCACGAAGGCGAAAAACCCACTTGTTTTCACGTATGTGTTCTTTATTAAAGCGCCAAAATTCCTTTCAATCTTTTTTTAAAAGTTGTACTGAATACTATTTAGGTAGAGTCGGTTATCGTGTTCATAGAACGTTTTGACTAGATCACGATAGATATTAAACTTCAAATACCGCATATTCAAGCCCATTTTTTATACAAACAATGATGTTGACGCTTTTTAGGTGATGATGTTTTTTTAATATCTTGAAAAACAAGTCGGATAATGAGATTTGCGCATCAATCATTTTGGGATAAATATTTCGAGTGTATTTTAACAATAGATGTTAAGGTTTCTGTAGCTACTGCATTATTATTTACGAGATCCAATCAGTCATAGTGCTCCAAATATTTGTATAAGCCTAGATGATTCCCTCTAGAATAGCAATACGTAACATCACTTGTTTTACAACATGGCCTTACACAAGTAGAATTTGGTCGGAAATGGATGATGAAAAGCATCTACTGGCACTAACGAAATTGTAACCAGAATCGTAAGCTCAAGCGGGGCATTAGATGAGCATAAATCTACTACATTTTTATGACTGTTTGCAAATGTATTATACTAATGAAAATTAAAGAAATACATAAACGAAAGTAACCAGGAGACTTTCCTAGAATAAACACCCTCGTTGAGCAAGAGGCCACACCGGTTGACCAGTCAATTCCAGGCACGTTAAAATCACCATATATCTAGACCCGAAATTCAGTTGAGTAAACGTTTTCCTGAACAAATTCAATATGTTCCATGAATTCTGCATTCGTAAAAAGAGGAGGAAAGTAATAGCCACCAAGCAAAAAGTTAAAACAATCACAGTTTGGTATTTCTGTCCATGCACACTCAGCATAGCTTTCCAAATATTTCCATCGGTGACACTGAACTGAAGTTTTAACAGCAACTAGTACTCCACCCACATGTTTTATGCTTGCTCAAGCATAGTCTGTCTTGACGAAACACAACATTGTTTGGGAGTACATAGCTGTCATTAGATATGCCAGCACAGAGCCATGACGTGGTTAAACATATCACATCGAAACAACTCAGCAAAACATTCTGCATGAACACAGGTGACTTTGAACGCAAGCCCCGTGTGTTCTGATAATCTACTTCAAGTGTCTGAATCATTCACAACTGATGCATATTCGGTCACATACACTCGTGAACTGTCCAGTCTGCCAACAAATTTATGGAAGATTGATCCCTCGAGCCAAAGTTATGATTTGTTTAATAATTCGAAAACAGATTGGTCACCTGCGATGTGCAACGAGGAATATTAATAGAATATCGGTTTTAAATTGGTCTCTATCACACACTTTTCAACAAAGGGGGTCATCAGATTCTCAATATCTTACATAGATGTGTTAGGATCTAACCCAGACACAAAAAGAGCCTTCATCAGAAGTTGGCGAGGCACAGCCAGTACCTTCTCAGACTTGGCTGTCCCCACTGATGTCGGAAAACGTCCTTATTGCACTTCATGAAGCCTTTTGCATCGGTCTCTCCAGCAGCTTGACGAGCATCTCGACGAGGAGCGGGAACTTTCAAAATAGCGGCGGGCACAACACCATCCACCCAGCAGATGTTATGTTGTGGAGTCGAACCCTCACCCAAGGTTGACCGCTGTACTGCTCCCGTACTCGACGGAGACCTTGAAATGGAAGACTTAAAAACGCAAGGTAGCCGCTTAAGATGCTCGAGGTCTTGCAGCCAGAGGCAGTCGCTCAAACACAGGTTTCAGCAACAAGGTCATATCTGAGCGTAACAAATTGTTTTCAGCCTTGAGTCTAATACCTCGACAGAAAAGACGTCCAACTTTGCAGACATGTTGTGCAGTAGGCGACCGTAATCTATCAATGCCCACGCTGCCGACCGCGTAACAGCGCTTTCCTCAGTGGCACACCAATGCGACAAATTCGTTTGGTTATGTCTGCCATCATCGGTGTCGTGCTTGTCATACGGAGAAGCTCGGTAACGCTTGGTACACTCCGTGCATTTGTAAGCACTCCTGCCGCTTTGCATTAGCAGGTCGTATTCTTATTGGCTTACGCCAATACATTTTCAATAATATCGTCGATTGCATGAACCGAAAGAAGCCAAGAATTGCTGCTCTCTATAAACACGAATGGAGCACTGACCGCACACTTCTGTCAGCATCGCTGTAAATCGCCAGAATCGAATATTTCTTAAATGTATTTCTGTAGTTTCTTTTTATTACGAAAACAGTTTGTTTTGCAACTTAATATTTTCTGAATATTAGTGACCATTAAACATAACTTGAGTTTTTACCAACAACTTAATGTCTTCTTGTCGTGACGTAACTATATATTTGCTTTTTAAATATGCGATTTCGTTGCTAATCATTAAAACCAAAGAGGGATGGAAAAGACATTATAACTACCACAACTCTATTTCGAGTACAATTTTCTCTTCTTTTTATTAATGTGCTCTTCCTTTCTACTTCTTCATTGAGAAATTATTTGCAAGGATAGTGCAGGTTTCCCCGCTCATAATAGTTCAAGTGCCAGTATTTTGAATAGGATAGCATGCAGGGCTGGTTGGTTGAACGACATATTAAAAGCAGCGCAAAAAGGGCGGGAGAGAAAGTAGAAGGACACAGGATATATGCTGACTTAAGAAGGACACAGGACATATGCTGAGTTCTAGTAAACGTTTGGTTGGTAGTCAGCGTATGTCCTGTGTCCTTCTACTTTGTGTCTCGTCCTTTTTGCGTTACTTTTTAACATGCAGTCTTCTTTGTACAAGTGTAAATTTTTCTGGCTCGTTTTGCAGCGTAAGTTATATATTATTATTTGTTTTTATTGATAGATTGTTTATCTTTTATTTATTATTCCATAATGTCCCTCACATCAACCAGCCCAAGACACCGTCTTCTTTCTGTGCACTTCCTGAAGTACTTACCAACGTGTTCTATTTTTCAAACCAATTGAAGAGTTGCTTTCATAGTTCAAGTCGGGGGTTAAAGCGTACCTGGGCGAGCTTAGCGCACACAACCTTGTGCGGCCTGACGCCGCCACTTTGGCAGATGGCCCAAACGGTGATACACAAGGCAGTGGAGAAAATCAATTTGTTGATTGCGCTGCCTACGACTGTAATCGTTTCATGTACATGGTGCAAGCCCTTCAAGCTGAGGACATTTATCTCGGATATCCGAGTGCGAAATAAACCCAGTCTGAACGTAACTTCGCATTGTTTTGGATTGGTAATGTTTATGGGGTTAAATTCGGAAACATAGCTGAAACACAAATCTTCAAAACTCTGTTTCGCTGTCAATGGCATTGAAAAGTTTCGATTACTCAGTAATGTCCTTCATAATTTAAGCCTTCCTTACTCATATGCTGCGAAATGTTATTTGAGCCAACTAAAATTTAGAAGGCGACGTACATACTCATCGGCAATAATAATAAAATTTCGTGTTTTACTATCCTTACAATCGAGTTGAATTATTTAACTGTTTTTTTTTTGTTGTAATATAGAACTCGTAGAGATCCGACAAAACATCCACTGTAGATAGGGTTTACAGTTCCCAGTAGTGTCTTAAAAATCCCTTAAGTCTGATAAAGCCATTTTACGAGGAAAGTAGCCACGCAACGCGCGTATACAGTGAGAAATCATCCATGACTTTCAAGCCACTTAGAACTCTAAAACGGGCGTAAGGGATGAGCAGAACTCGTTATTAATGCACAAATATGAACTGATTGAATTGAGTAATTCTTGTATTAAAAGTATTGGCATTGGAATTAAATTCGTGACGACCTGCATTACATTCATTGGCGTCTGGATTAAGTTAATGAACAGTTGAACGAAAATGGTGCACAGCTGGATTAAATTCAAGTATAATTGAATTAATAAAAAGCTGACACTGTGATTATTATGAGCAGAAAGACCACATTAAATAACTTCTCTATCATTCGTTCTTTTTCTTTTCACCGTATTTTATTTGTAGATCTGTGCCACGGGTACGTGACTGTCAAAGCAATAAATATTTTATACATATGGATACATTAAAAAATCTTAGTATTTAAGACGCCCATCCAAATAGGATTGGTACTCAAAGGCAAAAAATACTAATATTTTTGCAACATTGTAGAGAATGTATATTAATTTGCAATTCGCGTGTTTTATGCTTATCACAAGCAATATATTAGAAATAATTGCACAAAGAGGTTACTTACAATATAGGCAGCAACACAACGTCTGGAACAATTATGTTACCATTACAATCAATGAAAAACGCTGGTGAATATATATATATATATATATATATATATATATATATATATATATATATATATATATATATATATATATGAATATTACCACATACTGTGCAGAGTTGGGGAATATACACGCCTGCGAGAGGCTTAAAATCACACTTTCTGTGCCAGAGTACTTGTGATTTTTTAAGGGATGTACAGAGCGCGACACTGCTAGCGCGAACAGGCGATTGCCGGTTTTTTTCAGTTTTTCTCTTTGGCACCAAGGGATGTCATCCAAGTTAACATTTCTACGGAAAGAGCTCATTTAGTTCTATAATGTAAGCGATAAAATTTCGTGCTCGCTAATACTATTGGCAAGTAAAATGCGAAAATACGCCAATGTCGTGTTCGCGCTAACAGTGTCGCGATGTGTACCCTTGCGCCTCTGTCTTTGATGCGACTCCACACAACTTATATGTTAAAAATAATTCCAGATTTCCTTAGACGTTTATTTATATACCTCATATTGGTCAGATACGTGTTATTGCTCAAAAAAGTTCCTCCTCTTGCGTTGGTAGGACTAAGAAATTATCGAAAAGTGTTTTTTAAGCGAAATATTATAAGCAATATGCACCTGCACACAAAATTGCCAGGAGTGGCGCAAGACATGCTTTACTTCCTTTACAAGAGTGGTAAACTTTGGAAAATGTACTGCTAGAAAAAGAAAATTCAGCTGTAACGTTACGACAAACAAGATATATATATATATATATATATATATATATATATATATATATATATATATATATATATAATGGAAAGCAAAACGGTAAGCGAAGCTTAATCTGGGGAAATCTCGAGACGACGCCAATTAAATTCTGCGATTGTTCCCTAAGCCTCTTTGGTTTCGGCAACCCCCCGTAGCAAAGAAAAGGAGCGGCCCGTGATCCCCGGGAAATCGGTCTGAAAGAAGCTTAGACCGTATCGCCATCCCGTCCCTCCTTGTTCCCAACACGCACGCTTCGCCGAGAACAGGAAACAAATAGATGAGTCTGAAGTAATGCTTCTCCAGCGAAGCCGTCGCCAGACGCATCGGACGAAAATATCCCCCTACCAATACTCCGTTCGTTCGAAGCATACACGCAAGCAGCCTGACATCCGACAACAGATCGTCCGAAATAAATGCCTTGTGCTGTATGATAAATGGGGCCCGTGTTCAATCTGCGTGGGTTTTGGGGCTCATTCCGAACCCCTGTTGTGGAGGGAACTCGCATATCCTCTCTTCTTGCTTCGGATCCGTAGAGTTTGGCTTCCTCGTCTTTTGGGCCGGAACGTTGACGAATGCTGCCGACTTGTGCCACTAAAATGTTATTACGTTGCATATATTTTGTTTTGGGTGCAGAACCTCTGGTTTAGTGACAACTTGTGCCGCTCGACATGCGCAACAGTCAACGAGAAGACACTTGCCCAAAAGCTCCGCTCAGGAGTGCAAATATATAAATTGCGGCCTTGTGTGTTTGTGGAGCATCGTAAGTGTTAGTTTGTTTCAAGTGTTTTAAGCATCGGCTATGGTTAGGCTAATGTAGAACATTTTTGGAAAAGTCAAGTATATCTGGTAACCAGTTTATACCAGACGATGCATTTAATCTGCTTTAAGGAGGATAGAAACGCGCTGAACGCGGAGGCATGAAACAATATTCACAATAAAACCTGATCGGGTGATATTACCAATCTAATTTAAGAATGTTGTGTTTTGATAGCAATATTGATACAGGCCGCCTGTTTCGCACGTTGAAGCGTAGATTAAACCTAGCACTCCTAAACAATTATGTACTCTGCAAGCCTTTAGACCTATAATAAAGCATTGTCACTACTAAGTACTTTCCCATGTTTCTAGAAAAATGTAAGCGCTTGCGCTGATCGTTTATGTATGTGTGTGTGTGTGTGTGGTGTGTGTTTGTTTTGAAGTTTTTGAGTATACTGCTATTTCACTTTGCACGCGAATATTTGAACATGTGTTATCATTCAAACCGGATATTATAACTTCAATAAATAAAAAAGTGTATTCGAGAATCAGGTTCTTTGCAGCTTTAATTGCATGGAATTTTATTATTGACACCGTCGCTTATCGAGACTCAAGGGTGCGTGGCACTGCTGTTAACTTGCTCTGAAAGAGGTAGCATCTCCGTTACTCGGGTAATATAGTGCCGTTCAAGTTTTCGCTTGCTTTCCTGGCGATATTTTGACCCATGGAAACTAGTACAGAAATTTAAAACTGAGAAATAATATTTATATCGCGAACTTGTGTCTGCAAAGGGAAATACTAGGTGCAACAAATCTTGCGTCGGTGACGGAAGAGCGACTGCCCATTGCAGACCGTTACCGCTGCTCTTACACACGCCGTAAGTTCGGCTATGTTCTGGACCAGAGCACACAATAAGGAGTTTTCGAATAGCGCACGCAAAGCTTTGCGTACGCAAAAAAATATCGTAGCCGCCACTTTGCATGCGCCGAACGCTAGCTACGTTTGGCGCTTTAGGTGCCGTGCCCTATTTTAGTGTACGCTTTTTAGTGGAAATTGCGCGTGTACGCAAAAAGTCTTTGCGCTCCTCCAAGGAGGATTCGTGATGAGAAGTTGACTAAAGCCAAGACGAGCACAGCTACAAAATGACGGCTCCTAGGACCATGTCTGCGGAGGCTTAGGCGGCGTCGTGAGCGCGACGTCGGCGGCATCCTCGCGAATGCGATTTAAAATGCGGGACGACATTGCACCCGCTTTGGCAACGATCACCGGCAACTTGATGCTTGCGACGCGCTACGATTTCTCGGTGAAGGTACGGTGTGCGAAGGTCGGTACACGAGACCTCTCTTGCCGAGGCGACGCGGGTGGACACGACCGGTCGACCACTCGAGTTGCATTCTCATGTTTAAACAAATCTAAAATGTTAATTTGAACCAAAATACTTGATTTTTATCAAGTTACAGTCAGTGTTGTACACGTTCCTCAAAAAAAGGAACGAAAGCTGGCTCCTCGATCGGTCCTTAAGATTTTTGGAACGCGTTCCCTTTACAAGTTCCATCTGTGAAAAAGAAACTCGTTCCCGTTACAGTTAAAAAAAAATATAACGTATCGTTACATATACGTTACATTTGCATTTTGCTGATTACCATATTTAGTTAGATCAAGCAAAGTTTTTTTTCTATCTTATCAAATGGGAACATACGAGTTTGAATACCGTGATGGAAGGGCACTAGGAGACGAAAACAACCGGAAGCAGGGTTTCATTTGTTGATATATTAAACTTTACAAATCTCAGCTTTCAACTATATTCACGTTTGTGTTTAACCATTCATACGAGTTAAACGTACTTTTACCCCACATTGCACGAGCGTTTTACAACAACCTTAAACGTTTCAATCTAACAAATTCGCGTGTTCGAACCTAACAAAAATTGCTTCTCGATGTTGCTGCCCGCAAGACGAGCAAGTGAAGGAGGGGATAGGGCCTTTGGAAGGTCAGTCTTAAAAACTACCGGTCCTTCGTGAAGATTCGATTCGTTGTTCAGTTTGGAGGAAGGGGACAATGAGAGAAGGACGAAAGCCTAATTTTTGTGTATATTTTAAAGGGATGCTGAACTAACCATTCCAGTGTCCATTATAAGTGGCGTATGATCTTTCCACGAGCCAGCAGCTGCCGGTGTGCCCGAGCACACGCAACGAAAGTGACGTCATAGTCCCCCGTTCACGCCTAAGATTACAGTGAAATGTGTGGGCTCCAGGAAAGAGGAGAATAAATACATGCCTTTTATCTCCACAGTGAGGTCTGCTGTAAAAGGTGGGCGATTAATTGGTATGGCAAGCATGTTGCTTTTACTTGTGGGGATAAAAAGCCTGTTTTTATTTTCCTTTTGCCCGAATACCATACGTTTTACTGTAATTTTATACGCGAGTGGAGGCCTATGACGTCAATTTCGTTGTGTGTGCTCGCGCACACCGGTGGCTGCTGCCTCGTGGAAAGATCATGCGCCCCTTATTATGGACACTGAATAGTTTGGTTCAGTATCCCTTTAAATGACCAATGTTCGAGATAAAAGGGTGCGTTCGTTGTCTGGTAACCTGTTGTATTGTTGTAACTGTAGGTATATTTGTGGAAGTTTAGTGAGGGCTGTAGTCGTCCTTAGAGTTCTGGGCGTATGAGGATTTGTAGAGGCAAAGAATGCAGCTGAGTTTGAAACTTCCCTCTTTCGACTAAAAGTTTTGCTTTTTGTACCGCAGTCTCGGGCACTCAAAGAGAAATCGATGTCCTCTAGCTCTCCCGCACTTGACTGTTACCAAGTGAGGACCACGCAAAATAAATCCTAAAATAACTAACCAAAAAGGTAACGAGCTCCTGCTCTATGGAAAGATATCGTTTTTTATACTTTTAGAATTTGCCTCATAGAAACAAAATAAATATTACTCCACTGTAATAAAAAAAAAAGGAACGCCGTTCCTTTTTTCCGTTCCAGTAAAAATGTAACGAGTTCCCGTTCCAGTTCCACCCATGCAAAATGGAACGGCGGCGTTCCGTCGTTCCTCTTCAAAGGAACGCGTTCCAGGAACGCCGTTCCTTGAAACGCTGTTCCGTACAACACGGGTACTGCATTTCATGAGTGAAATAAAAATTGTGACTGAATCTTGGTGGCGTTGCAAGCGCGAGATGCTCGGGCTTTTGCGTCGCGGCGGAGAGACAGTATTCTAAAACTCTCTTGCGGAGTTTGCTCTAACGCAAGCACTAAATATAAAGCTATTGTGCGCTATAATTGCGTGCTTTATTCTAGAACTCCCTCTTGACAGCCAAGATTGAACTGGAACTTTCCAGAACATTGATTAACCCCATTTTTCCGCGGGGCAGCAATGTGTGTTACCAACTCCGACACGCATGCAACAAGGTATCGAAACCGCCTGCGTTCCTGAACAATGGCACACCAAGGTAACGATTACGTATATCAGATGTACTTATTTATTTTAAATAACATTTTATTTTCAAAATTTATTGTGGAATTCACGATACAGATTTTTTGCAACATCCTCCACCGATTCATTTTTATGACGCATTTGATTTGTGTTTGCAGTACAGTGGTATGCAGCCGTGCTCAAAATGTTTCCTGCAACATATTTATCCGATGTTTGGCTCCAAGGTTTCTACAGGTGCACTGAAGGGCAGGTAATGACTTTCAAAGGAGCTATAACAATATTACATAACGCATTAGCAGTGTTTTATTTCCTCATATTTAAACACGATATATTCAATGTAAGCCTGAAATAGTATCTATTACTTGCCCCTGTCAAATTATGTATGCAATTAGCCCAATGTGCTCAGATCGCTCAATTATTCAGGAAGATTATAAAGGCGAATTTGATATATAGATATCAAAGATGGCTTAAAATGGATAAACATTAATCGATGCCTTGTTCATACTGAACAGTCTTGTTTTATTCGATTTTTTTGTCTAAGTTAAAAATGTGTGCAGTCAGTGTCACGTCAAAGTGCGAAAATCAAACAAAAATATAATAAAATTATTTTATTATTTCTGCCGAACATTTATTATACATTGAAGTATCTAACCACCACTCCATTTTTGTTACCTTACTGTACTCCTACGAAGCCCTGAATGATACCCCTTACTCGCTATAGTTACGTCAAAATGCCGATAATGTCGCACTAAAGTTAGTCTTTCAAATAGCGATGGGACTGGAGTGTCAGAAACGGTGACAGAATGGAATGAAAATCTGTCTCTTTCACTTGAATTTGTATGGCCCCTTATTTTTTTCCCCTCAACATTTGAAATTCGCAATTTAACCTTTCTGTACGCCTTCGAGCCTTTCTTACCTAACGCACATATCAAAGAGTACACGTAATATGTCTGTCAGCATAAGGGAAAAAGTCTTGGAGTGTCGCAATGTTACCCTTCTACGAGCAACGCCTTCTTCTTTGCCGACCTCGTCTGGCCCTTTTTTCTTCTCAGAGCTCTTGAGACCAGGAATCTGCCCGCGAGAAACCCTGGTGCAGGAACCGACTGATTTTCATGTAGTTTGTAGTTTCCATCACTTCATTCGAAAGCGACTTTCTCGCAAGGGTTTGGGAAACGCCAGCGCAACTCAAAATTTGTTTTAGATCATGCAGTTTCTACTGCTTTCTCCCATTCCTGTTTAGAACGTGCAGACTTGTTGGTACGAGACCATTAATAGTTTGCGTTATCTCGCTCGGCCTTGAATCGAGGAAAAGGAAAAGTTTTATGGTACAAAACATATTTGTAATCGTACAAGGTGCAGCATTTCGAATACTTTTGTTTTCCTCGTACGTATTTGATTTCCCGATTTCTCTTCTAAATTATGGTTTATTCCCTGCTTCAACTATGTTTTTCAAGATATTTGTTTTTTGTATAACTGATTGGACAGGGGGAAGTTATTCTGCTTAAAGATCGTGTCTGGTCTCTCCAATGGAGATGAATATTTTTGCCAAATATGTACTAGCTGTAAACTAAAGTTTTTGACGTGCGTAATTGGTTACACTACCGCACGCTGACATGATGCACTGTACGTCCACATTGAGACAAGTAGGGGGGGGGGGGGGGGGGCTTGATTCCGGGAATTCACAGTGGATTCTGCAGCGCAAGTTTTTGGTACACGTGATCCGAGCTCTTGTGCGGTAAAACGCTCAGTCATTCGCACTTTTTGTCAAGTTCTGTCTTTGCATTAAAAATTAGCATATCTTATTCACACGGCACGCTAACGCTAAATATGCAATTCTCTTTGTTTTATACGGCAAAATCTATGTGACATTTCCACGTCCCGCAAAACGACGAAAAGGAGCAGTCACGTGTTGTTTAGTAACTCAGCGATGGTAGAAGAAAACACACCAAAATATTCAAATTTATGGTGTTCGATATGCGCATTCGCTTAACAGGTTTCCTTAGAAGTGCAGACTGATAACCTCATACTATGTCTGAGATTTTTTTTTTTTTCATATCAGACTAGATTACTTTGGTCATTATTGTAACACCCTCATAACGTTACAAACCAAAGTTTTGTTGATGAGGTTCTTCCATCCCAACGAATTGGGAAATTCGAGAGGAGAGTTTAAGAAAATACTGTAAAGATGAAAAGTTTCAAGCCCTCTCAGCGTTAACTAGGGCCGCTAAACACACCGTTTCGAAATATCGCTCCAATAAGACCGAAAGGACGCGCTTCGGTCGTTTAAGTTATAACAGAAACAGCGTTTGTTCGATGAACAACAGGCACTAATCAAAATTCCACGGCCGTTTTTTTTGTTTTTTTTTGCCTTTGAAGGATTAGGAATGCTTCGCTGTCGACACCACCTATATATCTGAAAGCTTTAAAAAACGTCATGGCTTCAAATACCCGAAATTGGATACATAGCTCAATAAGAAAAGTTAGCGATATATGATAAGGGAGGGTAAGGGTATCTTCACAAATGCAAAGATGTAACAGTTTACTTTTATTTTGTAAACACGGCTGTAGAATTAAAAATTATGTATTACTACTTTTGCAAGGGTAATAAACGTGTCACTGATAAAAGTTTGCCAACTTCGAGCTTAAGGTCGGCAAAAGCTAACGGTATACGAAACTTGAACACATAGAAGACGGAGGTGTACTCCATTCTTGGCATGCTGGCAAACGAAATTCGAGTTCATTTACGCTACCCCGTAACAAGTGTCAGAGCAACATTATCCCGGCGCTTGTGTGTTTTCCTCTCCTTTTGGCGCCGTTGTCGTTTCTGGGCCGCTTTCTAAGCACGCTTCGTAGAATTTTCACTTTTATGTTTGCCTCCGCTGTCGATTTCACTCAGGTACTTCATTCGTACCTAGAATACAACGAGCTTCCTCAGCACCCCGTAACCGAAATTGGCGGCGTTCTTGTTCTTCGGACCCGCTACGGGTTGTTCGAGGTCTATCTGCAGGGTGTGCAAGTTTGTCTGCTCAGTTGTGGGTGCGCATGCGCAGAGTCATCAGGGTGACAAAAGGGTAAACAACGCGCAAAATACAGGGGCTAGGTAGACGTGCACGCAGGGCAAGCGCTGACGCTCCGAACTGAACTTTAAGAAAAACAAAATCATCAACTCCGAACACATCATGGGTTGGTAAATCATTTTGTACCAAAAACGCAATTTTATTTTCTGTGTTGATGCAGAGACGTCTGGCTGACGCTTTTCAGTGTTGGGTAGAACTAGAACCGGCATTGTCTGCTAGGGGATTTTGTTCCGGCAGGGAATCTACTTCGGTCGCCCGGCCGCGTATTAAGATACCCTCACGGAGTACAATGATTGAGCGAATCCTGGGCCCCGAATTTTTTTTTCTTTTAACGCGAGACAAGCGCGCGTTTTTAAAAAAACTAGACACACACACAGCGGCAGATTGTTTTCTGACTACATATCTACTTCAAACCCTGAAGCATAAAGAAAAAAAAAACAGAGAAGAGGACACATTATTATTATTATTTGTTTCTCTGTGTCTCAGAATTTAGATTATGATGTTTCCTAACCATTTTGTCACTTTTTCAATGTGTTCCCTTCGTTTACGCGGTAAAAAGAGGAGAAGGGGGTGGGCAGAGGCTGGAGTTAACAGCCTGTAGATTTTCATGCGTATACGATTGCCACCTGGGATATTGGCCCACCGGAACAGGCCTCCCTCTGTGTAGTCTTCTACGCGCGAATGTTGTCACGGTTCCACGCTTTTAGCGCGTACGTCGTTGTCTATTCGCCGCCAAAACAGTTGCTTACCACCGATGTTGTCATGGTACTCCGCATCAACGCCACTTTCACACATATTACTTACTTCTTATGAGCAGAGTCCCGTGGTCGGTTTTCTTATCTCAGACAAAAAAAGCAAAAGGTCACGGTATTGCAATAAGGTAAGCTGGCGGGTTAGTTGATTGACCATTATGAGTAAATATAGCTCGAAACAACGAGGAAGGAAGAACGAGATAAACAGGAAGGGCCCTTCCTGTCTTCCTTTTCCTTCCTTCCTTGTTGTTTTGCGGTAGATTTACTGGTGAAGGTCGCGGTCGTTTTCTTCCTACGAAGTAGCGGGATGTTGAAATAGGCCAATAAGGGCCCCGGATTTACCCCATGGTTGCACTCCGTGAGAACATCTTAATACACCTCCCCGGCATCCAGCACACGCTCGTTGTCTTTTGCCGTGCTTTGAAGTTGCATGCACGCTGGAGGCTCACGAGAGGCCGAAGCGCTATCGAAGGCACAAAAAATGAAGTGTATACCACCCTTAATTTCTTCAACTTTTTCTCTTCGATAGCCTTGTTGGTAGAGCCGTTCACTGTGGAGGAAAAGATCGCAGCCATCCATAAGGTCGTTGTTTCCAATACAACTCAGCGGACAGAATTTGTTTTTATTTCATTTCGTTTGAATTGAACATTTATTAAGTACAAGATTGCGCATTTTCCTAGAAGGTGAAAAAGGGTAGTAAACAACGTTGCCACATTCGACGATCGATGTCCGCCTCGGGAGCAAGTTCCCAGAGGGAATGCACCATTTATGTCATGGGCTCGATTGTAGCTGGCGGGGATTGTCAATTCCTGCAGTGACGTGAGTGAGGCTGGAGGTAACGATCATTCAGGTCGTAAGAGCCAGGGAATGACCATAGGCTAAGTTCGACGGTAGGGCGAGCCCCTGTCGCGCACGTCGAGTACGTGACTGTTAGGGTGGCTTCGACACCCTCTTGTGGTTCGTCGTCTTCGCTGTCAACAAGGGTTCCATGTGTGCCTCTCCGGTAGGTTCGCCATTCGGCGAGGACGTTCACGGTGAGCGCGGCACCCGCCCGTGTTTTGTAGATTAGTATTTTGGCGCAACGTGGTAGTCGCTGCGGCAGCGGGTGGTTGCTAACTGGTACTTGCTCCTTCAAAAGTGCGTCTTCGGTACTACTTTGCCGCATTAATGCGGGGTCCCGGATCGTGATCGTCGGGTGCGGGCACAATCTGGGATGCCGGAAAGGAGTAGCCGTCCTCACTCTCGCTCACCAACGCGTGCGTGGCTTTGTGGTCGATGCCGCCGTTGTGTCCCGGCACCCAGTCCAACCTCACCTTCACTCCGCGGCGATCATAAAGCATGAGGCTCGTGTTCTTGATGTTGTGAATTAGCGTTCCCGTCCGAGGGGTATTGCTGAGTCGTTTGATGGCTTCCCTGCAATCTGTGTAAATGAGAACACCTTCACACGGCTGTCGTTGTCCCTGAAGCGTCTTTTTGTGCGCCTTAAGTACTGCACAACGGATCCCAGGCAATTCGAGCTGCCTTGAGGTTGGTTGGCTGCCACATTGGTGCACAAATTTGCAATTCCCGAGTAATGAAATTACTGATAACCTCCTCCTTCGGGTGGCAGCGTCCCATACTGCATCTGTGAACACCGCGTGTTTCGTCTAGTATGAACGAGAGGCCAGTGGGCACTCTGCCTGGTGGTCCTTGGTAATGCATTTTCTGGAATGAGGTTTGGGGAACTTGAGGAGCTGATGGGTAAGGGGTGAGGGCGAAGAAATGTTTACCCACTTCTTTGTTCTGCCGGAGTAGCTCGTGGCCCTCGTTGCGCACCTCGGCGAAGGCATTGAGGAGGGCAAAATCGGAGTACATACAGAGTTCTTCGAACCTAGTGTGTCTTGGTAGGCCACTCATGGCTCGCAACAATTCAAGGTGCGGAACTTCCAACTGATTCTAGTGTGTTCTGTTCAACGCAAAACACTCTGCTCCGTAACATGCTTTGGATGTGAGGCTCGCTAGACACAGCAGCTTGATGGTGCGCGCGTTGCGCGCACTGATCCTACAGAAATAAATGCCCATGGGGTGAATCAAGTGGAGTTGCTGGAGCCATGTTGTCTTGAGTTGTCGGATCCATTCTTTTGGTTCGTCAACCTCTCTTAGTGAAACACCGAGGATCCTCACTCACCCCTCGGACGGCCGAGAAATGGCGTCTCCAGTCATGGTGAGGTATACCTTGGCTCGTTCTACGTCTTGTCCACCTACAATAAAGACGCTGGTCTTTTCTTAGGACGGCTTCATGCCGGTGGAAGGAAGGTAGTGATCGACGGTGTCCAAAGTTCGTTGCGTGGCGTCTCGGACAGCTTCAATG
This sequence comes from Ixodes persulcatus, assembly GCA_013358835.2. Classification (NCBI taxonomy): domain Eukaryota; kingdom Metazoa; phylum Arthropoda; class Arachnida; order Ixodida; family Ixodidae; genus Ixodes; species Ixodes persulcatus. The sequence goes on from JABSTQ010007518.1 coordinate 154,953, forward strand.
GTTAGGCCGGTGACCTTAAGTCCACCCAGAGTGCGACATCATCCCCATAGAATGTCAGCGTGACATGCGGGATCTTTCGTAGTTCTAACCCAAGTCCCCTCATAACAAGGTTAAAAAGGACCGGCGACAGGATGGCGCCTTGCGGTACTCCTCTGGCGTTCGGGAAGGTCTTGGGTTGCTTCTAGCTGGAACTGATTTCAAACGTGCAGGCCACTATAAACGACCGCACGAAGTTGGCGTTCTTTGTGCCGGCCCCGGTTCCCTCCAGAGCCTTTAAAACACCGCCAAGTGCGCCACCGTGTCAAAAACCTTCCTTAGGGCAACTGCCCTACGGTCACTGGCCGTCACTCGTCACAAGTCCTCGGGGTTGATGGTGGCCGCATCGCAGCGTAGCGTTGGTTGGAGTCGCAGAATGTTCGTGCTAAGTTCTGCCCCTTGGCGCCTGCTTGTGGTAGGAGGCGGTTGATTGACTGCTTTCCTAGCCGCACTGCGTCGTGTTCGGGAAGCCTTGGTTTCTCAGAGTCCTTCCGTGTCCGCCTCCTTGGGCTCACGCGACGCCCAAAGTGCTCGCAAGCCCTTTAGCTGATCCCCGGTGTAGCTCTCTTCTGACGAGCGACGCCGCTTGCCGCTTATCGACAAAGAGCGACGCAGATCTGACTTTCTTCCATGGGTGCGGTTTCTTGTAGTGTCTCGGCTAGTAGGAGCTTTGGTAGGTACCCAGCTGTGGCGGCAGCGGCTGGAGCGAGGATGTCAATAATGACGCCACCAGGGGTTTTCGCGGCAAACGCCGATGCAATTTCCAGGTGAGGTTTTCACTAACTGCTGTCACGGTAAACCTTGTGAGGACCATGGGCTACGGCAGGCCCTACCACATGGGCTGTGTTCCAAAATTTACTCGATCCGACTCCGGAGTAAAGGTTTTGTACCGTGGCGTTCCAAGACTTACTCGAGCTGACTCGATGACGTCAGAACTCGCATTCCAGAAGCGGGTTGATTACTCCGGAGTAATTACTCACGCTACCCTCCTCGATCGGGAGGTAGCGTCGGATCAAATCGAGTAAATACGTCACGTGATCTGTTCGTCGTCTGCTTTCTGCGCCGACAGCCGTCAAAGCTTGCTTGTTCCGTTGGTTTTGGTAGCGGACATTCGAGAGAGAGAGAATTAACTTTATAAAAGCTTAATAAGATCCAGAACGCTGGGTTTCTTCTCCTACGGCCGGCGTGGTGCCTCCCCTGCAGAGTGGTCGGACGGACTGGGCCGGGCGGCGACTTTCTCGGCTCTTGTGACCGCAGCCAGTTGGATAACGCAGTCGGAGCTGACCAGCAGGGTCGTCCACTAAGTGTCTCGTTGTGTCAAGTGTCGCGTGAGGGAAGAGGGTGGGGGATCGACCGGGCAGGACGCTCGAAATGACAAAGAATGAGGTGCAGCATGTGTGGTTATTGCAATTTGCTGTTTTCAACGCACGAATTTCCTGCATTACATCCAGACCGTGCGCCTTCCCCGGGGAGGTATACTTGTTATTATCAGAGTGCGAGCGTAAACAGAAGCTTCTCCGCATTCTCGTCCTCGGCGTTGGAGGGAATGCCGTATTCTCACGTTCAAGGCTGAAGATTTTTGAACGCAGTAAATGATAAGGTAGTATTTTTGTTTCCTCCAGCGTGTGTGCAACCAGAGGATAATGCTCGTAAAGCAGTGAAGGCTTCAAAGGTTTTATTGTAATCATATTCGCGTCAAAGCGAACGTAAGTTTCATATCATTCTTGCGAAAGCACCCTCGCGCTGTACCACTATACCGTGTGTAATCAATTTCTGCAAAACATGATCGGTGCAAATTACAATGCGTGGAATATTTCTGTTTAGGGCAATCGCGCTGATTAATAAAAACACATTTTTTATGTATAACTGTAAGGAGTAAGTAATTTTTATCTCAATATAGAGCTCAAAAGGAAGGTGAGTATAAGGAGCCAGGTGGATGCACCTGAAAAAACACCGTGTCGTCATTAATATTATCGTCTCTTCGAGTGCTTTCTTCATGATCAAAAGGATCGCCTGCTATTTTCTGCCATCGCCGCTGTGTTTTTTTTTTTTTTTGTCGTAGCCCAAGACGAAGCCAATCCGCATAGTATCCAGGTGATTAACCCGGCCATTCCAAAATCGAGTCGCGGATCGTTTACTCGCGATGTCACGTGGTATTACCCGCTGACTTAGGAGGCAGGTTACTCGGGTAAGATTTGGAACATAGCCATGGTGGTGTATCGCCTTGCGCTATACTTCGTTTCGTCTTAGGTGCAGTCGCAGCCGACGTTAGGAGCTTATAGGACCAATCATACAGCGTTAAAAGCGCACAATTGTTGTGTTCTTTACGTTTCTACATGTGTTCTGTCATCACTGGAGCAATCATAAAGAAGAAAAGGCCTAGTAACCAGCGCTTTCGACGCTGTATGATTTTTCCCATTACCTCGTATCGTCGGGTGCGTCTTGACGTAAGCTGATACAAAGTATAGCACGTTTAAAAGCTTCTTGGAGTCGTTTTAAGGGTTATAAATTAGCAATTCTGCAGTGTGAAGCACTTCACTTCTTGCAACTAGCGTAGTTTTCATTTCATCGGGCTTTTACTGCAGCATGCTCAAGTGCTGCGTTCACAAGTCACAGGTGTCTCGTTTGACACCTGTAGAAATAACTTGGTTTTTATATTTTGTAGAAGACCCGCTATACTATTTTGTATATCAGGCCGCAATCCTCCATTTTGAGAAATCCTCGGTCCGAGAGGATGGATAGCAAACACGCGTGCACACAATGAACTCGGACAGGAGGGTATCGCATGAATGCCTGGTGAACACTTAAAAGCAGATTCACGCTTTAAAGCGTTTCATGCAAGTTAGCCTTTTTGTTAGAACTGCCGTTACACTTTTCTAAAAAGTTAAGGGGCCGCGTATACACAAACATACTATATTCATCTTTTCCGTCAATAATGCTCAGGGCATGATATGTTTAGGTTACGTTTGTCACTGTGATATCTATGCTTAAAAACTGTGTGGTAAAATACGCGCATATGAGTCTACCGTGTGTTTCGGAGAAATGAGAAAAAACGTGTTTTTTTTTCCACCTGAAAAAACTACGCATAGCTGGAAGCTAAAACATCATGAAAATATGACACTAGCTGCGATGATAGAACATGAAAGTGTCAGAACATGAAGTTACCGAAATCGAACGATCAAAGAGAAAGACAATACTTCTCCGCGAGCCGATGTGCACCGAAGCCTGATATCGTCAAAAAAGAAATGGCAATACGGAGAACAGATGTAATATATTAGTTAAAACAAAACAAAGTTGTGGCGTCAAAAAATTTATTTTTTTTTTTTTTTTTGTACTGTTGTGTTATATCCTGCGGCGCAATCTCTTTGAAACAACAGTCTAAATTGGACATGCAAAAAAAAAAAAAAAAAAAAACTTGCTGACACGTTTTTATTTCCTTTACTGGAATAAATGTTACTGGTTCTCATAAAATAATATCCTCATTTTAAGATATTAGATTTCGGTTGACATCGACTCATGGAGAAATATGTTTTTTTTTCCCATCGGAATGACGTCATGTTCTCGTATTTTCGCGTTTTATCAACATTGCTAGCGTGTATCTCACGGAATTTGAGTCTTTTGATATATGTAGTTTCTTTACGCCGACTAATATACGCTTTTTTGTTTCTCCCGTACACCCAGTCCATTTATAACATCGTCAATCAGGCATAGGCCCCAAGTTTTGGCGGCACTGATGCTTCGAAAATCAATTTATATTCCCTGGTTTGTCATACTCAGCTAATAAAAACGGATGTCGTGCAAGTTAAAATTATTTTAATGGAATTAGCTTAGGTAATTCTAAATCATCTGAACACAACAGCTCTGTTTTTGTACCATGTCATGGTTGATTGCACTAATATTTCGGAACCCCGATCACCGTAATGCACACTTTCCCTATGTTCTTATTGTATATCTTTATAGTTAGGTCATCGTCTGTACATTGTTGTTTTTAAGTTCATTATGTTTAATACGTTTCTGAAAAAAAACATCATTTCATAGCTCCGCTGAATTATGCGAACCCAAATATTCAATATTTACACCAGAGTCGAGTAATTGTTTTGTTTTGCAGTGTTACAATTTCGTTAGAAAATAAAATAAAATAAATTGTGTTAGTACGTTAGACAATTACTATCGATGAGTTTTTCTATCGATGCAACTGAAGAAACTGTGCTTTTAAATTTTGTATATACCCTATACGTTTCTTAAAACGCCCTTTAATTTAGAGCGCCTTCTGTTCAAAAAAGGCTTTGTGTTGCATTTTTTGTTTTTCAACTGGGAGTTTGTCGCAATCGAAATAAAGTCATAATTAAGGTTATTGTATGCAGAGCCCACTTTAGATGGCGTGTTGTTGAAATGCATAGGCTGTGGTAATGAGCAATGCAAGCTTGCTTTTTAAGGTGATCGAAGAAGGTCTTCCTCAACGTCTGGTTACTTGTCTCATCAAGTCACTGTACCTTATTTTGCGTACGTCTATTTTACTTTCAGAAGTTTCAGTCAGAATTAACACAAAAAATTAGAATTACTAATAATATAAATGTTTTTTTGCAGAAACAATCCAATATTATTATACAGCCTATCATTTCTTTGGCACGGAAGCTATTCATTCATTCATTCATTCATTTGTTTATTTTCTGTGCTCATGAACAGCTTGACGCCTTGATAATGATGCACAACAAAATGTTCACAGGTTAGTTACAAAAGTCTTAAAAGCTACGAAATTCGGGTTTAAAATATCAATAGCTGCTCCCCTGAGGGTGTTGTAGAAGTGTTGAATACGGGTCATGGGACTATGTTTGAATGATGTGATTAACATGCAAAGTTGGAGAAACCCGCAGAACTCGACTCGGAACGTGAATATTAATTGCAGATGTGACATCTGGGCAATCAAATAATTCATAAATGCATTTATACAGGAAAACAAGATCGCCCTCACGCCGTCTGGAACTCAAAGTAGGGCATTTGCATCGTTCCAACAGTCTCGCATGAGAATAATAAGCAGTACGACCAATGCTATTGTATCTGAAGTATGCGCTACAATAACTGGCGATGGTGATTTACTTGCCAATCACATTACATGACTACGATCACGAAACCAACTTAAATAAAAAAAAAACATTCACTAATAAAATAATAAACAACAATAAGATGCCGCCCGATTAAGCGGCTTCAACAGAAAAGCTGACAAATAGCAGATTGTAGTACAGGAAGCCAAATACGGTAGGGTACCATGCTACAATGATTGTGCAGATTAGCATAGCCTCGGTAAAAAGTAATACACTAGGATCATACTAATTCCTGACTTCTTAAAACCCGTAGTATGCGTAAAGTTTTGTAGAATATAAACTTACCGAAATAACTTAGAGTATATTTTGAGTCTATAAATAGTGTGATCAAAGTTTCGGGCATGCTCAAGGCACTGCAGGTTTCGCGCTGCCTTGCGCCCACGAGCGAAATTTCAAAGGGGCCCCGCCGGTGTTTGGCAGGAGTAGCTGTTGTGGAGCAAGTGAAGCGATCACACGATTCTAATAAAAATCCTTGTGGTGAGTACCTGGCTGGCCCGGTTGGTGCGTCGAAGCAAACGGCAGAAGCCGAACGCCAGAAGCCGAACGCCGCAAAGTATTCTTTGAATGTGTACATCTTTGTGACTACACTTAAGTAGACAGCAACTATGTTTCAATTCACTGAACAAGAACCCCGCAAAAAACATTACAATATTGTACCTTAAAATTTTTGCTTCAAATGTTTAACATTTATTCAAGAAAACAAGGTGTATTTTTGGGGTATATCCTGTTTTTCCAAGAAACGAAAGCATTTGTATTTTTTTAGTAGATTGCTTTTTGCCTGGGGATTCAATATTTTCCCGGAGGAGAGCCATTCTCGAAATTACCCATCCAACCAGTAACACGGCGACGAAACACTCTCTTCGTATCTCGGAAAACCCTTTTAATTCCCGGAGGGGGCAGAGTTTTAAGAGGCACGCCTTAGACAAACATCATTTCTGTATAGAAAAACAAAGCGAGTTTCAAAGGGGAAACTTTCAGGGAAAACAACGCCTTAACCCCTCTTAGCATTCAGTTTACTTGCCTCTGTTCTTCGCCTGATCGGTTTTTATTAAACTCACCAGTCGATTTGTGGCTAGGAGACAGAGAGAAAGAGTGAAGGAGGACGAGAGTCTGAATAATGCATGGATCTCTCCCGCTCAGCCTTTTGGTGTGGGGTCCAGGGTTAGGCATCCTTTAATCCGCTTTTAAAGAGCGCACCGCGAATGTCCAAGGAAACGAAAACAGGAGCTTGGTCCTTAGTAAGGGAGAAGATAACAAGGATCGCAGTAACCTCCTTTACTGCGGGAAGCGTGACCCTAAATTCGCTTCAGTTTTCTTATTTTCAAGAATTGAACGTTAAGTAAGAAAGCGCTGAAGTGCCGTGATAAATGGAACTTTGACCCGTTTGCGGGACTATCATTTTTTTAATTTTTCATCGCCTTTTTATTTTGTTACATTTTCGGACATCACGATAGTCTCTTATGTTGCATCAAAGGGACTGCAAGAAAGGCTCCGTCCATACGTAATCCTTGACGCTTCGATCAATGCACAGTGCGCCAAGGTGCATCGTGCTTAAAGAAAGAAGGGGTTGGGGTCGATATTAGTGAGCCCTAATCTTGCCGAACAATGCTTACGACGACCCGTTCCTTTCCTCGACATTAGAAAAATGGTGCGCTTGTACTGGATGGCGTAGTGACGCTATTCCTCACCAGGAAGTCGGGGCAGTCTCCCTCTCTAGCAATTCTTGTGTTGTATAATATTATATTGTGATGCCAATATTTCGTTTCAATCCTGCCGATATAGACTTTTCAGTCAGTGAGACTTACTTATGACCCTTTGCTGTATCATGATTGACAGAATTTAAAAAAAGTAAAATAATAACCGCCACAAACAGTTATTTTCTTGTGGTAGACCAATGTTGTTTAATATGTTGGTATAGCCACTATAAACACAAAAAATTCAGGGCGTAGCGAGATGCGAACATCTTATTACTGCTACAAAAACAATTTATTGTGGTATAATCTGATAATGACGCCAATAAACGAATCAAGATATAACTAGCATAAAGCTAATGCGGAGAGTAAGTCGTCTGCTTTTTGCGCAGGGGTTTTGATGATGTCGAAGCGCCGAGCTATCTTTGGCTGATTGAACAAAATAGTGGGTAGACTTCAAGACATCTAGCATTGAGGTCTATCCATCATCTCTTCAATCAAAGACAATCAGAGCTCAGCGTCGTTCTGACCCCATAACAATTCCGACGCAAGAAGCCGACGACTTTCTCTTCGCATCGGGAGTATTTACTGGCGGCCATAGCTGTGTGCGCAACTGACGAGAGCGTGCTGATAGCAAGCTTCCACGGTGTTTTTGCAACGTGCATTCCGCACCATTAAGATTGCCGGTCTGAGCAGCCTTCTAATGTGAGCTCAATCTGATCATGCGCTCTAAGCAGCGCCATAAATATGGCGTCCCTCTAAAATACATTAAATGTTTTTTTGTTTTTTTTAAGCTTTCGGTAACTGTACAAAACGTTTTACTGCTGGTTGTTGCGTGGTGTCTGCGACATTCCATAGCAACCTCAGTGTTTCTGCTTCTAAAAAAACACAGGAGTTGAATTCTAACCAAGAGATGGGGCTGTTTTTCAAAGCCTTATAATTTGACTTGCTAGATTCTCCAAATCAGCCTCTTTAAATCGCGAATCGAATAGACAGATTACTTCAATATCCCCGTCGCTGAAACATAATTCCGGTGATATAAAAATTTAAGAAAGCGACTTAACAGCCGAACACTATTTTGGCGGCTCAGTGTTCACAAGGCGCATTCAGAATCAATCCACAATACGCCAGACATACGGGCATTGCTCTGTCGTCCCTGAGTGGATGCTCGCGGTCCTTAAAGAAAAAAAATATAGGCTGCGCAGCATAACCCATAATCACACTTCAGTTTATCGACTTGGTAAAAATTACGGGAAAACTTGGGAATTTGTTTTTTTAACTGGGCCATAAGATCGCAAGCTTGGTACTTGTCTCAGATACATATGAATTTAATTATTTCTGCCCCCATATCCACCGAACAACTTGGAAAGGGGTCATTCCATGTCAAACGTCCCAGACGTTGCGCTTGACCCCCTACGGTTTCTAAAAAAAAAATTCATGGCCTTTGGCCGCATTGTCCGTAGCCATGCCCTAAAATATTTTTGAAAAAAAAAACATTTTAATGGCGCGAGCGCGGTTTTAACTTTCAAAAATAGCGTGAAACTAGGTATCACTCTATAATTTACGAAAAATCAGCTTTTTATGAAGCGCCCAACAACATTTTTTTCTTAAATCTGCACGGCTTTCGACTTGCAATGTGGTTGGGCTTGTGAAGTTTTGTTTAACTTAAATATTTTTTTTTAAACACAATTTTTATTTTAATTCTAAGATTTTTGTTATTTTAATAAAAATATATAAATGCTCCGGGGACTTAATATAACTTTTTACCGGCTGCCCTGTAGGTATATAATCTATAAAAAAAAATTTAAACCGCTCAATTAAAGTATCGCCGTAAAAAAACTCCTGAATTTGCCAAAAAGTGTGTTTTGTTGCATAAACAGCCGTTTATTTCACCCTGAGGTGGTCCAAGTAAAAATACAAAATATGATGGGTTTTGAAGAACAATCGATTGTCTTTTGATTCTGAAAGTTTAATCAAAGTAATTTTTGTTTAAAGCGAGAAAACATTTTTTGAAGTTGAACTCTCGCACCACAACCTGGCGTCGCTTCTTAACGCCTCTTTGCCGCACAGCACGCCACCGGTGTCGATAGCTGACACGGTTAGGTCCAGAGAAAGAACAGAGTTTACTGCCGCATCCCCTTGTCCGTCGTTTCAGCTGCAAGGGAAGAAACGGCGGGCATCGTGGTGATAATCGGAGGTGCTGTCAGCGCGTAGCCATAGGAGGCCCGTTGTGCCCTTTGTATCCGAGGGCGGCTCCTCCCACTCCGAATCGCGATGCCTAATCGACGGGCGGCATCAGCTAACGTGGACTTCTCTTAAAATGGAAACGCGACAATATCGCCGCGAAATCTAGCCGTCACGCATACTGCGGTTAAAAGCGCAACTATTCAGCGACGCAAGATTTTGCCGTTTCAAAGCCGATTTAAACACAAACGAGGCGTGAGCCTTCAACGGCGCGCATTTGTTAACACCACATCGCCTCGTCGTTTGAGATTGCCCGTTCACTGGGTTTTTTTGTTGCTGTTTATATAGTGTCCTGACGTTGACAATAAAGAGTGATTGCGATGTGTACGTAAGAAACAGCAAGCTTACTAGTGGATGCTCTGACCCGGCAGCGCTAACCATCTGCTGATATCAAGACACTGGAAGACCACAGGAGGACACCGCCGCGCAAAACAGTCGAAATAGGAGAATCCATAAAGCAACAAGAGTGGAAAAAAGCTTCTTCCCACCTAGATGTACCCGACAACTCGAAGTCCTGCTGTCTACCTGCGTGCGCAAACTGTGACACCGTCATACGCTTTGCCAGGCTCGACGTTGGCGTGCCGTGCAGAGAAGAGGCGCAAGAAACGACGCCAGGTTGCGGCGCGAGAGCTCAACTTCAAACTTTTTTTTTTTTCCTCTTTAGAAAAAAAAAATATTTTATTTATACTTTCAAGAACAAAAGGCAAAAAACTCTTCTCTAAAAGTCACCATGTTTCGTATTTTTATTTGGGCCACCTCCAGGCAGAATTGACGGCTCTTGAAATGGCAAAACGCAATTTCGCGCAAATTTAGTTGTTTTTCTGAATGATATTTAGTTGTACGGCCTGAAACTTTTTTTTTGTGCAGTATACCTACAGGGCCGTCAATAAATATTTTTGCAGTCACCTGCAGCAACAAAATAGTTTGGAACAAAACTATCGAAAATGTTAAGATTCTTACATATTCCCTAATTTTTTTTTAATTGCTTCAAGCCAATATTCATGACGCTTATTACATAGCAATCCAAATACCGTGTGGTTTTCAGCAAGAAATATTCCGCCTTTTCATAAATATATCTTACTTCTCATGGAGAAGTAAGATATAATTATGGAGAAGTCCACGTCGCCTGACGCATTGAGAAGACCACGTCAGCTGGTGCCGCCCGCCGATTAGGCATCGCGTTTGGGAGCGTGAGGAGCCGCCCTCGGATACAAAGGGCACAACGGGCCTCCTATGGCTACGCGCTGGCAGCACCTCCGATTATCACCACGATGCCCTCCGTTCCTTCCCTTGCAGCTGAAACGACGGACAAGGGGATGCGGCAGTAAACTCCGTTCTTTTTCTGGACTTAACTGTGTCAGCTATCGTCACCGGTTGCGTGCTGTGCGGCAAAGAGGCGTTAAGAAGCGACGCCAGGTTGTGGTGCGAGAGTTCAACTTCAAAAAATGTTTTCTCGCTTTAAACAAAAATTACTTTGATTAAACTTTCAGAATCACAAGACAATCGATTGTTCTTTCAAATCCATCATTATTTGTATTTTACTTGGACCACCTCAGGGTGAAATAAACGGCTGTTTACGCGTCAAAATGCACATTTTGGCAAATTTAGGATTTTTGTTTACTGAGAGATAATTATTTGAGCGGCCTAAACACTTTTCTATAGATTATATACCTGCAGAACAGCCGGTAAAAAGTTCTATTAAGTCCCCGGAGAAATTAGATATTTTTTTAATAAAATAACAAACATACCAAAATTTTCAAAACAATTGTGTTTTTAAAAACTATTTAAATTAAACAAAACTGCACAAGCCCAACCACATTGGAAGTCGAAAGCCGTGCAGATTTAAGAAAAAGATATTGTTGGGTGTTTCATAAAAAAGCAGATTTTTCATAAATTATGGAGTAATACCTAGTTTCACGCTATTTTTGAAAGTTAAAACCGCGCTGACGCCATCAAATTTTTTTTTGTCAAAAATATTTTAGGGCATGGCTATGGACAATGCGGCAAAAGGCCACGCATTTTTTTTTAGAAATCGAAGGTAGTCGAGCGCGACGTCTGGGACGTTTGACATGGAATGACCCAAAGGCATATGGTCGGGAGAGTGACGAGAATTTTTTATCAGTCCACAGTTAAATAATACACTGCCATTTTATCCGATAAAAACGCCAAAAAAACAAATGACACGCCAAATGACATGAACAAATGACATAATAAACGAAAGCCCGTGTTTTTTTTTTTTTTTTTCAGCTGTTACTAAGATATTTTATGGTGAGAGTTACAGTGACCCGTTTTTTATGCTGAATTTGGCAGAACTCATTTATCACCTTCTAAGTAACTCGCCAATCCGAATTATATATATATATATATATATGTATATATATATATATATATATATATATATATATATATATGTATATATATATATATATATATATATATATATATATATATATATATATCGAAAAAAAAAAGCTTTTATGCTTTAAGCGACTCTTTAGCAGAAAAAGTACCATTGAGCGGAAGCCTGAGCATTTTTGTTTGTTGGTGGTGGCGGGAAAAAAAGGTTATTGAATGGTAATCTTGGTAAGCGCATTAGCAACTCGCATTTGTCGTGTACAGCTCCATGCTCGTGATAGGTGGTTCTTCTCAGGCTGACACTGACACTTGGTATCTCTGACACTGGCACTTGGTATCTCTAAAGAAAAAGTTTATGAGTATTCTGCACATTTCGAGGTATTTATCGAAAGAACCCCAAAACACGATTGGTTTCCAGAAGTCTGATCGTCTGGCAGATGCTCAAATGGTCAAAGTGTAACAGGGGAAGCCTTCGAATAGAAGGTACTCAATTGAACACTTGCAGTCGTATATCGCTTATATGGACTCCATTAAAATAAATTCCCCACTAGGCTACATCTTTCATTTTAAGTTTTACAATTTTTTTTTGTTTGTAAAGGTGCGCGACCCTTGCAAGGTTACTGTTTGCATTGCATATTTAACGGGCTCGGCGGACGTTAGGCGGGGCAATATTTATCACGATTCGTCGGCCGTCTCATTAGCTCAAATTGCTGAATGAACTTTTACAGTATTTGGTTTTATGAGTCATTTTCCAACTGTAGGTTGTAACGCCATTCACAAATAGTGGTGAGACAAATTTATAAAATTTGCGAGAAGGCAGTTCCTTTAGAAAATTTAGCTATACGTTTCTTAATGTTTGTAGGTAATTAAAAAAAATGCGCGGCACGAAGCGCGCCTCATTATCGAGGTACCTCAATAACTTCGTTCGATTTATCTGCACTTCCTACACCTGTGCAGAAACGTGTAGGGCAGTTTACCTCCGGCACGTGTATTGAGGTACGACCGTAAGTACACCGCCCTGTACCTTTCTGCACCGGTGCAGGGGGTGCAGGTAACTAGAACAAAGCCATTGAGGTACTCGTGCCTGTCTCCTCTTCATCTCGGCGGCGCGTGGTTGGTAGAAGAATCAACCGGACGCTGCCTAGAAAACAACAAAGTGTCGGTCACTCTTCTCCGAATTATTTAGGCCGCCTTTTAATGATGCGGAGAAACCCAGCCTAATTAATCAGGCGGGTTTCTATGCCCGTAATTTTTGAACAGCCGACAAAATCTGACAATACTTGTGATTGAGAATCTGAAAGACCATTGCCTTTTCAGAAATGTTATAAATTTGTCCAGCCGCTATTAGAGATTGACTTAAAAACGGCAATTACAACAATGCTCATAAAAGCGATTCTTAAAAAAAAAAATATTTAGGCAATTTTAGTTAATTAGCCGATGGATCGCGATGAATCTTGCACCGTCAAACGTCCGCCGTGCTTATTGAATACACAGTAAAGACAACACCCTTGTAAGGGTCCCCCAGAATCTTTTAAAATAATTATGTTACAAGTAAAAACAAAACATCCTCTATAAAATCAATTTTCAGCGACCGAGCGCTTTAAATACATGCATTTTTGTCTCGTTATTACAGACGACTTACATTATGAACTATCCTTTTGCGGAACGGTGGTGTCCATATTAACGGGACATAAACGTGAACAATCTTTCGTTACGTGGCCCTTCAGGAAAGCAGTTTTCGCTGTACAGGGCACAGAACTTTGGACACGCCTGTTTCATTACCCTCTGCCGCTTCGCCTACTCGACCCCCCCCCCCCCCCGGAGCCGGGCACGGGTCGGCTGCCTTCGCGCTTCAACGCCACGAAGGCGTCAAGCGAACCGTAGTACGTACGCTTCGGAGGTGGCAGCAGCCGGGCCCCGCACACGTCGAGCCTCGTGTCCGCTGGTGCGTCTCGCGAAGCGGGCAAGCCTAAACGCCCTTGGCACGCGGTCCCGCTCAAGACATGTAGCCGAGGAAATGCTCGCGTTAAATTAGGCCGCTGGGCCGCGCACGCACGCTGCTTCACGCTCCGGAGAAGGGACTCCAGCTGCTGATTCTGCCAAAAACCCACGCCCGCTTTTTTCTCGTGTATTCCAGCCTGTGATTGGTTGTTGAAGTAACAAAGCCTATCACTCGTTGTTCGGCATTGCCATCGGACCATATCGCAAACACCATGCCTGTAAGTTGGATCGAAAGTATTTTTCTTATTCGCCAGGTATTTCTGAGACCGCCACTGCGTTCTGAAAATAAATATCGTTACGATCGACGTGCGACGTCAGGAGAAACTGTTGAGCTAGGAATTCGTTTATATTTTTTTATCTGTGGCTCCCCGTCGTATTTTAGATTTCTGGTTGTTCTGGATCTTCTTAAAGGATGTTTTGTAGAAGATGCTTGTTGCATCAACGGATGAATCGCTTGCGGCGCCGCCTTTGTTGTACCCCGGAAGCGGCGAGATTGGGGAGACCTGTCGTCGCCGCGAGTCAGGCAACAGGTCGATAAGGCGGACGGTGCAATAAGGAGGTTTCCTTTCTTTCTTGCTTTATGCTTGGGCTGATCAGTGTGTTTCTGTGCTCCGGAAAAATCCTCGAGGCGTAATATACCGTTTCGTTGTTCAGATTTCATTTTAGGGATCCTTTCCTTTTACCTTTTTAGGACCTTGTGGCGAAACATCCTTTCTCATAGACACTCAAATGTATTCGATACTTTTTTAGCAACATTAATTTGACAGTTGCATCTTTTTTTAAGTCACAAAAGAAAATGTTGGCATCTATACAGAACTTCAGAAAGTATTCATTAGACTCGCATAAATGACTCAGAAAAAAAGTTATCATAAATGGCTACCGTAACACGGTTGGAAATATTGGTATCTGGCTTCCCTTTATATCTAATTGAGAGGTGCGTAATTTCGACATTTATTTTTATACTTTTATTTAAGCAATAGATACGACTTTGCGTATGTCCACATCATTTCACCGAAAAAACTGGATGTTCTAGATATTTTACCTATATACAAATAATGAAATAATAAAATGAATTGAACATATAAACTCACCGAGTAAGCACAAGTTCCGACAAGAAGTTAAAAAAAAAAAAAAAAACTCTTAAGTAGAAAGAGAAGAATACTTCATATCGTTTGAGTTAACCATAGAAAACTACGAAACTACGATTCCAGTAGCAGTAAGTTCCTGTTGATGTAAGCTCATGATATCCCTCGGCGCCATGGACATCTGTAGAGTAGTCGGCTATTTCGAAAAATTCAAAGTCGTGTATAACTCTAGTTTTTTTTAAGTAATAGTTTTCTCAGGGAAAATTAACGAGTGTTGAGGGCGCTACCTGGACGTACGGCAGCAACGACGAGGACCTTTCACTCGCGCGTCACGGACACGGAAATATTCTCCGTGTAGACCACATCAGGTCCCAACGAATAATTTCGGGAATAACACCAGAAAAAAAAGGGAAAGACTAGAGTAATCGCCGTGTTGGCAATGTCATTAGAGCATTCCAACGTTGTAACGTCTGTGACCAAACTCTCGTGAAACGCATTTAAACGCAATAAACAACTAAGACCGTAACAAAGTAACAAATATATTGCATTTGTAACCGAAATGCGTCACAGAGATAATAACTAAACCCTATATATTAAAAAACAACATCCTGAGAGCCCAAATCTTCGTGTCAAAGTGTCGTTTTTGTCTGGGAATTTACGTCGTTAAAAAGCTCAAAATATTCGAAGGTAGAGCCAAACGTGACCTTCTTTGGCAAGATGCTTGAAACCTAGGACTTAACTCGCCAAACGAGTGTCAAAGTTAAACATCACTGCTGGTACACTTTGAATGCCACCTGGCATCAATGGAACTAAGTCGCCAACCTAGTGTCAGAGTTAGGCTCCACTTTCTGGTTGTTTGATTTTTCCCGTGGCAACTTCGGGCCTAAATTGCCAAACAAGTGCCAGATTTAGGCTTCATGCTTACCCTCGGATTTGTTCGTGGCATCTTTTGGCACATGTATGGAATTCTGGCAATTATGGTACAAGCCAAAAAAGAATGTAGAAACTAAAAAAAACTGGCACAAACTAAGGCCCCGGACAAAATCGTATAAGGCTTAAGTTAAGTCCCCGGGGTTGCCAAACTGATGCCATGGTAGGCCTTTCTTTGGCAAGTTACACCTGCGTCATTCTTATAAAAATGATGCGGATGCAGGCATTCTACACCCACCTGCTAGAAGGCTAATGTAGAATGAAGCAAAAATAGTCTAACTGTTCTGAATGTTGTGTTTAGAGGGATCAAAAGTGCCGAAGTCTTTGAAGCTCTAAATTACTCGTTATGAATACTTAAATGGTGTGCTGATTGGCAGAGGCCTCTAATTGTATTAAAAATGAACTATTTTTATGTCAGTAACGCGAAATAAAAAGCCCTTATGGTTTAATTATCCTGTTGATAGCGATAACCTAATTAGAATATGTTCGTATACGTACCTCGGTTTTTATAAATCGCGTATTCAATCTCTACTCAGAGGTAATAACCACTGACTAGAGGTTGAAAACGCGATTTATTCAAATATCTGGCAAAGAAATGAGAAACCCGGACTTCCTTCGAAAGTATATGAAATATGGTTGCTCCGAGAAAAAGCTATTATTATATAAACCTGTGTTAAGACCAATGTTGCAATACGAAGCATCATTTAGGAACGATGGACATGTTGCATTTCAGAACTTGAAAGGTTCAAACACTAACAATACGCTTAATGACGAGCTTGGAATAAATTAAAAAAGTATATTATTATTTTGTCATAGGTTTACTAGGCATTCTCAAAGCAGAAAAAAACATACTTATAAAAAAACGACTTATTCAGGTTTTCTTGCTTTCCATGAACAATTATTGACTGGAATAAACTAACACCCCATGTTGTGAATACTGCTAACTTTCTTGAATATTTTAAACTTTATCAAAGAAAGTATAGGAGTTTCTATCATATAAAAATCTAGAAAAAGATTATCGATATTAATAAAGATGTTGCGGATATACTTCGAGCCTGAAAATGATTTTTTTATATAAATAAAGTCTCTGCAATGAAAATAAATACTCCTATTTCTAATATATGATTTTAACTCATAATACGTTTCAATACATTGTTGTAGAACATTTGCTAGGTTTATATATTTAATCAAGAATTGTAAGTTTGTATGCATAATAGAGTATGCTAAAGAGTAGTTTCTAGCATAGGAAATGTATTTACACTACAATGAGGGCCGATGCATGCAATGGGAATGGTACTGTTACCCCTCAAAATTATTTAATTGCATTTAAGCAAAATACTGAAATTCATTGTATATCGACATAATAAATAACTACTTACAACTACCACCCCCTAGACGATTGAGGTTGTTAAGCGGAAATCTGGATCAAATCAAGCCATAAATCCACTCCACTCCACGGAGTTTCTCCGAATTATTGCCCGCATATAAATGCCTGTCTCTTGAGTGGCTTTTTTCTAGCTCTTGTAACTTGACTGCTACGCTGCCTGACCGTTCGAGGTTATTGCTGGAGGTATAAACAAACAAATAAATATGCTAAAAATTGTGCACGCCAACTTTTCTTGGTTTGTGGAAAAGCGCTCGTAATGCAATAACAGAGTTGGCGATACATAACCATGGCAACACTGCTTATCTCTATATATGTAAGAATATAAGGAACCACAATAGAATAAAGAGAATAAATCAATGAATGCACTAATCTTCCCGGTACAAGTAACTATGCGCCACTCTCGCCGTAACAGCTGAGACACGGAAGAGGCAGAACTCCCTCCGGAAACAACGGTGTGACTAGAGACGTCGCGAGTATAGAGTCTCCAACCGCGACACTTTCCTGCTCAAATAGAGAGCACTTAGGCTGCTCTGCGACTCCATCTGCTGAATAAACAACCGAGCGAGCGCCGGTGTTCGCGAAACTTGGTGGCCAGAAAGAACAAAAGATAACAACAGCACTGTCCCAATCCACGCGAAACGTCTACCGAGCGTGATGAAGTTCACTTCCCGTCCTTTGCGCTGCCTCTCACCCTGGGGAGGGGCGTAGCGGATTCCCGGCGCTGCCCCGCTCTCTTTCCGGTGGGCCTAGGGACAGTCGCTGAACGATGCCCCGAATTTATCACAGTTAGCGCGGCAGCCTTTGTGTCCTGCATCGGAAAAATGGCAAAGTGGTGCCAGGCTACAACGCTGTCGATGTACAGAGCTCGCTGAGAAGGCTAAGTGGTATTGTGTGTTTGTCAAGTACCGTCCGAACGTTCTGTTAATTATTGAGAGGTAGGACGACGACTCGCCACGCAGTCACTTGTCGACGGCGGACAGGTGTTGCTGGAAGGGTTAGTCATCCGGTTCCTAATAAAGTTCCAAAATTAGACGGATTATAGGCATTTGCGTAGAAAACGTTCTGCCAAAAACCGCTGGAACCTTTTCCACGGTAATTATTTAGTCCAATCTTTTGATTAAGTTTGAAGTTGAAGCGTTTTATTTTAATTTTATTTTGAGCATTAAGTCTGCCTTATCAGCGGCAGTATAGTAATTCCGAGTGGGTTTTGACTGAGCTCACATTTAAAAGTGAAAGACGTTTTTAAATCTCAGTAATGCGAAATTAGAGCGCATCTCTTGAGGAGGAGGGTGGGATGGTGCGGAGAGTATGCCCATCCTCCTCTTCTCCTTCTCCCCTCCTCCCCTTTTTCTCTCCTCTTCATCCCCCCTACTCCCGTACTCATCCCCTCCTCCTCTGCTCCTCCTCCACCTGTCCTCCTCCCTTCCTTTCCTCCTGATTCTCCTCCCCTCCTCCTCACCCTCCTCCCCCTCTGCTCCCTTTCCCCTCCTCCTTGTACGTGCCCACCCCTCCTCTTCCGGCGTACCCTCCCATCCTCCTTCTTCTACTCCATACCCTCCCCGCCTCCCAAAGTTTGCCCGCTAAATTTGGCTGGAAAATTGACGCCACGCGCCCTCAACAACAATTTAATTTCCCACTAAATTTAGCGGGGCGGTTACGCCGAAGCCGGCCGGCGACGCCGCTATACGCGGAAACGGGCGCCTAAGAGCCGCGCTCTAAAAAGAAAGCAGCTATGGTTAGAATAGATTATAAGCATTGGTTAAATGTGAATGCCTGCTTTCCATTGTAACGAACATGACGTCCTCAAACGTTCAATATAAGATCTCGTTTGTTTGTTTTCTATTAAGGTAACTAGAGAGTGTCACGAATGACAATTGATGAGGCGAAGAATGACTGACGGAAATTATACGTTTATTGAGGCAAACTTAAGCCCAAAACAAAACAAAAAAGGCTATCGTCGCAGGTGTTGATGGCGACATAACAGCAGGATCTATCGCTGGGGCGAGACTGACACCGGCTCGCCACGCGGAAGTCCTTATGTACACGCGTGGGCTTCCGGAACATTCGGCGTAGAACGTTCGGCACGTAGAACATTGGTAACTCAATCAGATGACCAGGCTCTCGAACTTACGAGAACCCTACATTGAAAGAATAAATAAAAGCAGCGTCCGCTCCCAGGAATTTAACCTGGGGCCACCTCGCGAAAGGCAAGCACGGTAAACATTCGGCCACGCATGTGCTCGCTCGGCGACCTGCGTGGAAATACGACATAAAAATGACATCGGTAGGTTAACCGTCGTCAGTTAATTTTTATCAGCATTATGTAGCAGTGTAAGGATGTTGGCCTCCATCTAAAAATACCTTTGATGTTGAAGAGCAAGTAAAATCATCTGTTGCATCAGAGCTGCTTTTTTGTACAGTAGATCATTCAACCATGCAAAAAACATCTCGATTAAAAAGAAAACGCGCCCACTTGCCGTTTTTACAGGCTCGTTTTTACAAGATGAACCTTTTGGCGAGTCTGTTTTGCTAAACTTGGTTTCGCTAAAGAGATGCGGAGTCCAAATGAAGTCGAAATGAATCGCTCTTGGAGCCAGATTTTCTAGGAAACTCAGCAACTCCCCTTAACCTCTCTGAAGACGAAACGCGGATGTTACCAATGATCTCCAAGTTAGAGCGAGCTACAGGCAGGGCTTGAGTTCGGCTGATCTCTTTTAGGCTCCAGAGCCGAACAAAATGGAAAACAAACACTGCTTTAGTGACGAGCAGCAGGTACGTTTAGGTACGTGGTTCTACAATTATAGACCTTTTCATCTCAGTAGTTACCCGACCGGCGGACAGAGGGCGCTGGCGCACTCGGCGCCATTGGGTGGCTTCAATCTGGTTGGTTTCGGTTTCAGCGCGCTCTCGGCTGTGTTGGTGTCTTATGTCATTCTCGCCTAATTTCGACCTACAAATGTGCCCGTTATAGCGCACAAGTAATAAAACTGTGGTACTGAGTCAATTAGAGAACCACGAAGTGGTTTCAAGTCATATTCGCGGACTTTTTTACGAACGCTTTACGATGCATCTGATCATGTTCGTCTTTAATTTTGGTCGGGTTCGGCGGCGAAACGTCTATGATGCACAAGGAGGATTCCCATCGTCTACGGCCTGACCCACTGACGCTAGTTTCCAAAACAATAAACTAATGAAGAGACTAATGAGTTGATATATAGTAAAAATGCAGGTCCACAACCGGATTAAAAACCTCCTAGATCGCGAAAGACACATGAAGTCGCAAGTTCACTGACTGATCTTCGCGGACGCCAAATTTCTGTGAACTTTAGAAACTCGAAACGTCTCCTATAATACGAAGATATTCTAAGAAATAAGCGATATTGTCTCGGGCTGTTTTCTTTAAAAAAATTAAATACTCGAAATATATTTTGATAGTCCGCGTCCTAGGTCGGGTGGGAAATTCCTTTAGCCATGGACCTCGCTAAAGTACTTATTAACAGCATTTCACAACGTTGGTGTTAGAAAATTAACTATTTGTTTTACGGATATATAATTACGACGTGCTTGGCACATGAGATAAGCGAGGCCCATCAATTGAAATCTGAAATTTGTAACTTTGCCAAATAAAATTAACGGTGCGAGAGAAGTGATCTCTCGTACGTTTCGTTGAAGTCGAATGCTAGGCACGACTTCATGAGCCTTCATGACAGATCTCCATGCAAACTGGTGCAATTTAAAATCAACAACCCTAAACTTGGACGATTTCCATATAGATGGCTTCTTTTCGGCCTCACATAATGCGAGCCCTAGGCACTCTCAAGCTGCCTGTGACAGATTATTTCACAGGGGTCTTTGTGTTTAAAATAAATAAATATAATTAATTAAATTTTGTATAAAAAATGTTAACACCCATTAATGACGGCAGATATGTAACCGAGCATAGTGTACAGTTTCTCTAAATTCATAAATAAACAAATCAATCAAACGTTTCTATTGCAAAAACGATTTAAGACCGTCTAACGGATTTAGGTGTAATGTCGTGAACAAACAAATCGCCCGATGTGGACGTTACCATTATCCCAAGCATCAGATAAAATGTGAGTTAAACGTTCGTCACATGTATATCTTATATGTCCTATATAACCAAAACAACTATTTTAAATTTGTTATGAAGGCAAGGCCGGAGGCTTTCAGGAAACACACGTAGCTTCATATGCTGAGTAGTATTTTGGTCACATTCTTTAAGATACTAAATGCGCGGTTATACATATATATTGCACTATACTTATTTCGAATATTCCAGCACTATCACTGTGTAAACTTCAGTTGTCATGAATAATTGGGCTCAATATGCGCCAGGTCTGACGCTGATTCCTGTATCTCCTCCCTTCCCGACGGTGAAAATAGTCAAAATCGGTTACAAAATTAACTGCACATGTCGTCGCGCTCATAATGATGACATGAAATTAAGTTTTAAATGTAAACATCAGGTGGCAATTTACAATAAGGCGAGAAACGCGGTGAAGCGCGACGAAAAACGCGAATGCAACGCCTTCGCCAAGTCCCGGAGGGGAGAGTGGAGCGACGAGTTGAAGCCACCTTATGGCGGCCGCGTCACGTGATTCCAAGATGGCAGCGCCCATGCGACGGAGGCTGAAAAGGTCTATAGGCGGCGACTGCAAGCGCTGCTTGTAGAAACAGCGATTGGGGTCAACTAATTTTGAATAGGTGTAATAAATGCAGCAGCACCTCGAGAATATTTACCTATGCTTTGACATTCGTTGTTTTTCCCCGGTTTGAAGTAAGCCTATTAAACTGAATTAAGATTTATTTTCTGGGAAAGTACATCGCGCCATGTTAATAAGGCACCAACAATGTGAAAATTCAAGACGACGTGAGAAAACCATATTAACTCGTCTTCGTTACAGGGAAGCTGCATATGACTCGTTGGTCGAGTTTTTTCGTGTCCGTCGACAGAACAGTAGCCGACAAAAAAACATCTCACCCGCCTTATCATCGCTCGTGCGCGCCTTATCTTCTATCATGTGGTTTTGACACTTGTTTCAGTAAGAAAACCACAAAACAAGTGTCAAGACCACATAATACACTATAAGAAAAAATCGCTGGGTAGTCAAAGCACCGTTTTGGGGCTTTGACTACCCCATAAAGCGAGTGACTATACTTTGGGCAAAGTGTCGACCGGAATGACGACTTTCCTGCAGGTTACGTCGGGGGGGAGGGGGGGCGGGGGGGGGTCACTTTTGAATCCGATGTTCACGTGCAGGCAGTCGTAAATTATATTAGTATCTTAGATCACTACAAAAACACTATAATTTATGTTCTTTTTTAGCTTTCGTGATCCTTTAGGATCCGACAAATTTACATCTTTTGTGAAATTCACTTAAATTGGTGGAATAAAAATTTTGTCAGCGCGAGCAGCAACACTGGTTCTCAACAACTGGGCTGGATGGCTAGGCCTGACCGTGTGTTTGTCGTGAGTGTTTGCCGAAATGAGGTAAGAATATTCTCTTTGCCTTATTTTATTGTGCAGCTTATTAAAAAAAATCACTAGTCGTATATTTGACCGTATTGAACCATTCAACACTGAGACTGAGGATCGGCAGGCTAAACATGCTCAGAGGTATGTGACTGTGTCGCCCGTACTGCTTTTCTCAATCTCCAACTGATTGAATTTCTCAGCTGCGCCCGTTATTGTTGTGATCTCCCGGCTGTATTAACGTAGCCCGTTAACTTTCCAATTCAGTTTTGGGTTCCAGTTCAGTGGCAGTGTAGTAATTGGCTTTTACTAGATTGTTGTGCTGTCACGGACGCTATTTGTGCTGTTATAAGCCCCAGCTGGATCCCGAACTCTCGCCTCTTTCGCCGTTCGTGTTCTTCAGTTTTAATATTCTGCTCTCTGATTTATAAAACCTAGACCTCAAATTCGATCACCTCTGCCTCGACTCGTCAGAGTACCCCATAACCGGGCCGCTGTACCGGCCCTTCCTGAATGTCTCCTGCCGCCAAGTAGCAGCCTGATCGTCGAACCATCATCATCGTCGCCTCTCCATCAGAGAATCACTACATTTTGGTGCGTCGGCCGCTACTACGTTTTGGTGTGTCGGTCGAGCCTGTCGGCCCATCCCGTTTCTTCGACTGTTTAACCTTTTCCAGGGCAGAAAAAGAGCCCCTGCGGTTTCTCAAGACACTCTTGCGCTCGTGCTCGTTCAGTTTTTTTAGGGCAGTATATAAGCTTCTGAGGTTCTTTGCAGTGCTCCAACGCTTGTGTTCCTTGAGTTTTTTCACGGCAGTAAATAAGCCCCTGAGTTTCTTCACAGTTTTCGAACGCTCGTGATCGTTCAGTATATCCGTCTTCCCTGCAAGACGGGGCCTTTCAAACCGTCTGATATTTTCTCTACGGCCAGTCGCTCTGCTGTACCCGTTTTTTGACCACGAAATTTCATTGCATTGAGACATGCTGCCTTATACTCCGTTCACCCCAAAGCTAAGACTGCAGTGAGAAATACGTCCCCACCGTACCAATCAGCCGCCTCCCTTTCATCACCTAACCCAGTTCTCTGCGCATAGGTATGAGCGGGAGTGTGATAACGTGGCGAAAGAGATATGTATGATTGGTCCGACGAGGACGTAGGTTCCACCGCAGTCTCAGCTTAGGGGTAAATGGAATATAGTCAGCGCGCAAGATGACTGCCCAGCTCCGGCTTATCGAGAATTCGGCATTTACAAGACGGCCGCTGTCTTCACTGGCCTCCTCGCTCGATATCCTATGGCGAAGAACCAGCGCACACCTGCAGGCGCCACGAAGCTTCATCAACGGCTGCCCGTCCTGTGGCTTCAACAGCAGCCGTTGAACGAACATTTTTCTCCGACTGCAAAAATCTCTAATATGACTAGCTTTCCACGAATGTGCAGTTTTTCAATATAATTTCTCGTTCACTGCTTGTGTGCTTGAGAAGATAAGTGTCGTGTTCCTATGTTTTTATCATTGTAGTCTCCCTGTAGCTATTGTTGAAAATATTAAGAAAGGGAGACCAGTAGTTTTTTGTTCTCCTTTAAAGGGGTGCGGAAGCGAAATTTTAGCGCCCATTTCTTTCTGTAGACGTGGTCTTCATTATGACAGCAGCTTACAAAGAGCAGTCTTTCGTCCGTAAAGGCAAGAAAAGCGATTTTAAAACGAATAAAATGTTTTCCCAATACCACCTGGTAATTTGGGGGGCCGAGCTTTGTTGGAATATCTCACGCCACGGGGCCACCAGAAGCAACGCCACGGCGCGTCGTGTCCGATGGAGGCGCGCAGGAGCGAGAGGCACTTGGCGCACCTCTCAATTTTAGTGGACCATATTTCGGGTATTCCCACTCGGTAGGATTTTAATGCGTTGACGATAAAGCTGGCGCCACAAAGTAACGACGATAGTAATTACGGTACCCCTGGCCGTGTGTGGTCCCGCGATGTTGTGAGCGTCACGTCACGAGCAAATATCCCGAGACGCATTGCGCCAACTCGATGGCTGATTTTGAAGCGCTCGCCAGAATCCGTTGGTTAGAACAAAAATATAGCCTTTTGTTGAAAATAGATGCGTGTGATTATCGTTTACGGATATCATAGATCATATTTCACCCATTTCGAACTGTTCTGGGGATATTCCAAGTTTCGATTCTGTACCCCCTTAGTGTCCTTGTTGAGGTTTTATTTAAAAAAATAGGGAAGGGAGAATGTAATAATCCGCTTTTACTAGTTTGTTGCATCATCACGGACACTATTTGTTCCATTATGAGCGCAAGCTCAAGCCCGAGCTTGCGCATCTTTTGCCGTTCTTGTTCTTCAGTTCTGATGTCCTGCTCTGTAATTAAACCTAAACCTAAAAGTCAATCCCCTCTGCTTTGTCGCCGGCAGGTTCCTCGCTGACCATGAATCCCGGCCACTACTCATCTCCCGTCAGGGCAATCCATCACCTGGGCGCTCTCCCGGCCCTTTTTGGATGTCTCCTGCTGCCAAGGAGCAGCCTGTTCGTAGAACCACCGAACCTTCAACATTGTCGCCTCTCCGTCAAAAAATTACTATCAGGCAGGCTGGTCCACTTGTGGGGATGCCGTGTCCAGAGCTGATCCGTATGCTGTTGGTGCTATCCTCTCTGGGTGCATACTGTTGTTATTCGTATACTATCAAGTGAGCAGACAAGTTCAGGAATCCACCATAGGCCAAAAGTGCGTGCCCACACAGTCTCTCCTGCACCAAAAGGGTGGTTGCCCTTGTCAAGCGGGGATGAGTCCAAATGAATATAGACAAAAATCAGTCTGGGATCGGATGCAGTAGCCGAATAACAGCTCAGGGGAGTGCTTCCTATCTTTTGCTGACGTTCTGCAGTAGTGGAACTTCAACAATAGTGGGGATGTGCTTACAAGGGTGGTTTCAAGGCTGTGAAGGCTGAACCTTGTGAATGTCCCCCCTGAATCTACATATTGCATGCTCGGCTGACCCGTTGAACTGCAGGTGACACAAAGTGGTGGTGGGGTGCTGTACATTACCGCTGTAAAAACTGTTTGAGAACAGTACTATTAAACTAGGATCCGTTGTCAAACACTAGTGTCCTTGGCCAAAGACCAAAGATGTTGCACTAGGCTTCCATTGTGGTCTCGGCCGATGCTTCTATTTGTTTTGTGTCCTGGTGGACCACGATCAGTATTACGTAACTCTCCATCGGCACGGCATAATATATCTGAAGTCATGTTCAGTGTTGCTTGGTATTCAACCTGCTGACCCGAACTTGCACCAGTGGCATTTAACAGAACTGGGCACATGTCTTGCACCTTCTTACATGGTTTTAACTGTCTTGGCCATTCCGGAGCACCAAAAGATGGTTTTTGAAAAGCTCTTCATGACTGACATGCTTAAATAAGTTTCATGGAGCATAACCTCCTGTATACTGATAATGCCTACCCAATGGCCGGTTGCCAACTATCACCACAAGGGTGCGCCGCTTTCTAATACAGACAGAAAATGTGAGTGACATGAAAAAGCCTCGTGCGTTCTAGTTTTCTTGGAGCTGTTTTTGGAATTTGTCGTGGTTCCTGTGGGCAAGAACGTGCCGGGGGTGTCATTTCGGGAAACCTGGGACCATGGAAAGTTACCGAAGCTCATTTCGAGGAAAGACTGCGCCCCCAATTGTACCTCCTACTACTCAGTAGTATGCGGTAGGCACCTTTTGGTGATGGACATTTAGGAAGGCCAGCTCATCACGACGTTACATTGGGTAACGGTTGATAGTTGAGCGTGTTGGTACATACTTGTATATTTGACAGCTTGAACCAGCTGTCTTTTCTCTCCTGTCTCAATTTCTCTATATATCTTCCCCTGGTTCAAGCTGTCAAATATACAAGTTACATTGGGACGTGCCATGTCACAGTGTCATAGGACGTCAGCTACGAGTGATGTGGGAACCATCGTAAAATGCCTCTCTTTATCGTGGATGTGTTTCCCTTTTACGTTGGCAACTGATGCAATCAAAAGAGTTTTTGGTGGAGGCTATCGAGTTGGCAGGCTACGACTGCCTTTGCACTCAGCTAATTGGTGATTTCACTTGGATGCTCGTTTCAGTGGTATGTCTAATCTTGATTCTGTTTGTCCATAATCTATTCATTGACTGGTTTGTTTCAAAGTAACTCAGTGGGTCTCTTTAAAGAAGTCCAAAGACAATGCTTTGCTAAGGCTGCACAAGCCTTAAAATTGTTTTTCTTGAGACCGAGAGACCACCTGATTTCATTTTGAGCAAGCCGGCAGATTGCAGAGAAAAAATTACCCAAATTTACCATGAAGTAATGGGTTTCACATGTGTATATTCCAGGCACGTATCCAGGATTTTGTTTCGGGGGGGGGGGGGGGGGGGGCGCCATGAAAAAATGCTGTATGAGGGGGAGGGGGGAGAGGAGGTCCCAGCAAAATGAAAGATTTCGGGGGGGGGGGGGGCCCTGGCCCCATGGCCCCCCCCCCCTGGTTACGTGCCTGGTATTATCCCTTTGTAGCTGAAAAAGAGGTGTCACACTTAATTAGAACGACAAGTTAAACAAAAACATTATTAGGTATTTGTGTTAAGAAAGCTGTGCAGAGTTTACCTCAGCGTTCAGTATTTTGCACACATTTTTCTTTGTAGCTGTGAGTTCATCTATGATGAATATACAATCTCTTGCTGTTACAATGCTATCATTGAGACACTTCTACTTCCTCTAGTTCACTTGGAGTATGTAAAATATATTGGACGTGACAGACAACCACACTTGGGCGTCCATCACATGTCTGAGCTGTGCTTTAATTTTTTTTTTTAAGTTCAAGGGTATATCTTTCGCTTGGCTTGACTAGTATCTACTTTATGTACTGAATGCTTTTTACAGGGTTGCGTCGCCACAGGGGACTTGTGCGCTTGTAGGTGTTTGGTGAGTAGCGTCACCAATCACCGTGAGCCAACAACCCAGCGTGGGTTCAGACCCCCTGCATGCCTGGCAGTGAAAGGTGTCAACTGGGGTCTTGGAAGTTGAGCCAAGCCCGGGCTAGGTTTCCTTCAAGGGCCCCCCGGGTTAGGCAACACACCACACCAGCCCGATCTTTGCACAGACAATGTCCTGTGTTGGCTGGCCCAGGACGATTCGGTCAGTCGCTTTGCATCACCTCTCTTCTGACTTCTCCATCCCTCTTTTCAACACCCCATCTTTCAGATGATAACAGAATTCTTTCAAACTGGATAGGAACCATATAGATGTTTTAATCACGCGCCAAATTGAGCCGCCATAGCCGACCTTATCTCGTCTTACTGAGATGCCGAGCCACTGAAGCGGGCATTGACCAGCCTCCCGAAAGGCCTATGCTGGGGAGAATGACACAGTAGCACCCATAGTGGCAATTACCTGTCCTGCTGTGACAATGATGAATTGAAGCGAACGGAATAAAGCGCGAAACACATGTACGACGAAACCGTCCGATCCGACGTGCGCACTGCCGGAATGACCTTGGGGGGGCTTGGGTTTTCGTAGCACCGGAAAGCGCTGAAAACCTTCGCCGGATCGGATGTCGGATCGGACGGTTTCGTCCTACATGTGTTTCACGCTTAAGAGGGCACAAAAACTGAAGGTTGATTATGGCGGCGCCCATGCTCAGCTGCCTGAAAACGTCTATAGCCCATGGGTGTTGAAAACCACCAGGTTGTGACATGGTGACGCCGAATACTTTACCATGAAAATATCTCACTCCATAAAAGTCCAATGGCCTTGGCACGAATAGGCTTTGCGTAGTTGCGACGACTGGATGCGCAGCAGCCTCAGGATTTTTCCCTTTGAATAGACTGACTCACCAGCCAGTTTCGTTAAGCTGCCACTGCCACAATGCATTGAAGGAACTTTAACAATTCTGCATGTGGGAGAACCCTGCTGGAGCTTTGCGCGTGACGAGACGACTAGAGCCGTCTCGTGTACTGCCGCCTGATTCCTGTGAACTAGAGTTATGTCAGCGTCATGCATGTGTAAAACGCTTAAGGCCTTTTCACACTGACGCAACACGATGGCAACAGCAACACAACACATTTTCCAACAGTCGGGCAACTTGTTGCTCGCTCCCCGTGGTGCACAATAAATCTGCCACATCGCGGAAACAGCTGCACACCATGAAGGACAACGAAAATGTTGCCTCGGTATGATAGATTTCGGAAACAAAACCGGCAGCAACTTGCGTTGGACATTGTGTGTTGCCCTGATCGCTGGCTGAGCGATTTTCGGGCTGGCAGCACGACAACACGCATAATTTTGATGGCAGAGGTAGATTACCTATCAATAACATCTTACTCAAATGCAGGTTTGGAAAACGTTATTTAACAATAATTGAGGCTGGCGTCAGCTACAATAATTTTATGAATGTTTTTACTGTGTAATAATTACGGAAAGCGATTGTCGAAATGGTCATAGCCACTGTCATGAACGTTCAGACTGGTGTTGAAGTTAGAACTGCCTAGTGACCAACTCGCATTACTGCTATACTTCGTTTCACCTTAGGTCCGAGCGCGGGCGATGTCATGAGCCGAAGGGCCAATCAAGCAGCGCAAAAAGCGCAACGTCATGGCGTGCTCTCTGCGCTTGATAGGACTAGCCGACGGAGGAGCACGCACAGAGAGACGGCGAATACCGGCTGGTCCTATCAACTGCAGAGAGCAAGCCATGACGTTGTGCCTCTTTCGCTGTTTGATTGGCCCTTCGGCTCATAACATCGGTCGCGCTCGGACCTAAGTTGAAACGAAGTTGTTTTTTTTTATAGAGAAATGAAATGGCATGTCAACTCTCCCGGTGATGAAGTATATAAAAATAATTCAAGAAAGCAAAGATTAAAAAATCGAAGCATTAAAAGGACCATTCTGTGAATGATTGTTGATGCTTGGAACTTTGAGACAGCGTCTACAGTACACCTGATTTGTTTCGAAAATACCCACGACATCTTGGGGAAAGAAGCGATCAGATAGCAGGCAGTAGTCAAACAGACAGCATTGAAAAATATTTATTCCACCGATTGTTGTGAAGGCCGATCGTGTCGGTGTCGGAGTTTTTAAGCACTGTCAGTTCAGCTGAACACCACGCTACAAATGACGCTTAGGGGTGCTGCCGGTGCTAGCTCAAGTTTACAGAATAGAAATTGCATGAAAAAAAAAAAAGAACCACACAGAAACACTTCATACTTTGGCGTAAATCCTGAACATACATCAGCGATCTCACTTTACTCGGTTTGGGCTATCTGCATTGACAGCGAATGAAGAACATTTTGATAAAATAAAAGGTGGGTAATACTCCTCGTGGAAAGTTTTCTAATCAGAGTCACTGCTTGATGTCGCACCGGGGTAATTTCTGGCCTTTCGAACGAACTATCACTTTTAGGGGCGAAGCTCCTTAGGGGCTGGCCATGTCCGTCCGCCGTCCGTTGTCCGCCGTAGGCCGGCGTCGGGTGCTCGTGCTTCTGCTCGTGAGATCACGTGCTCACGAGGACGTGAGAACATGCTCACGTGCTCGTGTAGGGCAAAAAAATAAATTGGAAAAAAAAGATGAAAAAAATGATGAAAAAAGAAAAAGAAGAAAACCACACATTCTCCTACTGACATGAATGAAAAGGCTCAAAGAAAAAGAAGAAAAAAAAGAGTAGGGGGTTCTGAGATGCCATCCCATCTGTCTGCTTAAAAAAAGATAAAGAAAACCACACATTCTCCTACTGACATGAATGAAAAGGCTCAGCATGCTGCGGCTCGGCGTCTACGCAGACAAGCACCACCGGAGCTTCGCCCCAAGCAACATCATTCACCACGTGGAGATGCGGTCAATTTTTTAGTCACATTTCAAGCACCGCCGCGCAGCGACAAGAACAAAGGTAAACACTCAAGATGGTGGAGTGTTCCCCATGTTGTCTCCGCCGTTAGCGCGGTGTGACAGGGTGGTTGGACAACAAATAGGCGAACACGGTTGCCGGGCAGCAGCACCATGTTGCCCGACCGTTGTTGTTGCCGCGATGTGACAAGGTTGCCGGCAACATGATTTCCTCGTGTTGCAAGATGGAGTTTTCCAACTGCTGCATCAGTGCGACAGGGCCTTTAGAGCGATCGGTATGTTGGGACGATTGATGGCAACATTAAATGACTGTTGTCATCTATGGTTGAGAACGCCTGGAGCACCAGTCGAGGCAGCTGTCTCTATTGTCTCGGCTTTTCTTGGTGTGCCCACGACAGCCCTCCCCATTGGTGCGCCATGACAGCTCTACAGCGTGGACGGTGTGATCCTCACGCATTCTCTCAGATGCGGGGTGTCTACACAACTAGCAGAGCAGCAGTGTACACACAGTGCCAAACTGTGGGTGCGCTGGCATAAATGAATGGAGACATATGTATTTTTTCTGGTAAAGTATTTGGTGACATTGTCAACTGGCATGCTTGCAGCCAGGCTAGCAATGGCCGTGGTGAGGTGACTCGCATCCCAAATGTCCCAGATGCCTTTGTCTCATTTCGATAACTGCAATCGATGTGCTTTTTAATGAATCTGTATATGCTTTATGATTGTTGGTGAGCTCGTTGGTAGTGATGCAAGTTTAGAAAGAGTTAGATACGTAAAAACAGGGGACGGGACTACACATGCTTGTAGTTTAATTTCATTATGACAGCAGGTTCAGAAGGTTAATTAACAACAAAATTTGATTGCTTTATATTTTCTGGTTTTGTAATTTGTGGTTCCAGGTGCGTCAGCAAAAGACATAGGCAGAGTTGCACGTTATCACTTCAAAAGTTTATATCTATACAGCATGAACTAATTGTATTTTCGATGGTGATAATAGCAAAGAAAGTATGTCGTTATTTCACCGGTTGCTGCTTGTGAACTTGAGAGACTGAAATTAACCTTTTACGAGAAGCGTTATGTACACGCGCGAGCGCCCGATGCCAGGCGGCGGACGTTGGCACGAGAAATCGAGGAAATTCGGAAGGAGGCCGTGGATCAGCGACGAGAACACGTAATTGCAGCATATATATAATTGTGTTAAACAAAAAACGAAAGTGGACGGAAAGAAAAACACGACGTTTGGGTGGACGCCACAGATGCCCCTCTTTAAAGTTGCGTGGGTCGTGCGACCAGTTAATAACTCCATTGAAGAAATGTACCTAGAATGGCGGCTGTACCTCTAATCGCCGTAGTCGTCAGCTATGCAGCCTGTGCTTCACCGGAATCACCAGTTCTTCATGCCTTCACTGCCTCTTTCTATAGAGTACGGTCAATCCCCACTCCCGTGGCCATGGCCATGGTCACCCAACTTTTGAGAATCCGCCAGTTTGAGCGAACGTTTCCTATTTTGTGATTGGCCGTCCCTCAATGGGGCGGAGCCGGTGTCCCCCGTCTCCCGTCGGCGCCTGGAAAGTAGAACAACGTCGTTCGGCTCCGGAGGCCGGATTTCGTTCCAAAACCCCTCTCCCCTGCGGGAACACCACCCGGCTCTATTGCTGAGACGGGGTAAAAGACGGCTTTCTGATTGCCTCCTGCCACACCCTTCCGCCGCCGTCGTTATCGTTGCTCGCCAGGTTATCTTGTTGTTTGCGGGTTCCCCCTGGTTCTCCCTACGAAGCTGATCACGAGGTATGAAAGTCCCTAGGTGCGTACCTTCGTACTGCTCGCGTGGCTCGCATGCCGTCGCGCACGCACCGCAGCTCAGAGAGCGAAGAAGGTGGTAGCGTAGCTCCCATAATCGATTGGTAGCGCAGGTCACTTGCTCATTTTTTAGTTCGTGCAGCCACCGCATAATGCCGTCATTATGGGGAAAAAGTCGATTGCAGCTATTGCGACTTCAAGATAAAATGAGATTTCGGCTGCATGTCAGGCCATGGCAAGGTGGTTGGAATGAAACCTCAATCCTTTGGTGGGGCGTGCTTGTTGGTTAAGACCGTGAAACTTCCAAAATTGTGTTTGCCTTGCGATATGTCAAAATGTTGAAAAAAATTCTTAGTTTCAAGCCAGCCTAAAACATCTGTCTTTGCTACATTGTTACAGATTTATCACCCTGCTTTTGTTTTTCTGTAGTAATTTAGAACTGCTATGAGCAACACCGCAGCCCACCGCCGAGTGCAGCACCTCACGTGGCAAGCACCAGCAAAAAGACGCGAAAGAGGGTTGGCAAACAAGGCCCATCATGTAATCGATGCCACCAGCCCGACAGCCCACATGACCACATGTCGTATGCAATAAACCAGTTGTCGTCGTTAACCTGTCTCGACCACGACATGGTGGCAGCGGTGGGATCCAGTGATGCCCACGACAAGAGCAAAGGCTATGTATTATAAAAATGGTAGGAGACGGGTGAATATTGCAGTATGCGCTTCTGCCATTTGTATTGCAGCCCCCTACAGCTTGTCAGCAACCCTTGAATAGACCCTTTGAAAACGTGTGCGCCATCTATACTCCGTTCACCCTTAAGCTGAGATTACAGTGGGAGCTACGTGCCTGCCGGACCAATCAGCTGCCTCCATCTTCTCACCCGACCCGGCTCTCCGCGCATGGGTATGGCCGGGAGCGTGATGACGAGGCAAAAGAAAGGCGTATGACTGGTCTAACGAGGACGTAGCTTCCACCGCAGTCTTAGCTTAGAGGTGAACAGAGTATGGTACCTGCGGGCACATATTATCAAAGTCCGCCATTGTTTGGACATACACTCTGGGCATGTATTGGACACGAGGGCTGTGCAAGCATTCGGCGTGAACTCGGCTTTGCTTTGATCGTGAATGAATGTTGCGTCAGAGTTTGGCAAGGACTCTGGTGCCATTAAAGGCTTCGTGCCCAAGAGTTGGCGACCGCCAATGTTGCTTGATGGGATCATGAAAGGGTCATTTCAGAGAAACTTGCCTTATCTCAATAAACCTTATGCAAAATTGCTTGGTGGTCTGACAACACTGAGAGCGTCACTATTTTAATGTTAGGAATCGTTGTCGGTACACGGTGGAGGCATCGGGGACAACCGTACGGGCAGTGTGCGATGACGCGGCAGCTGTGTTTTCCGCCTTCTGACCATAAAATGAAGACAAACAGTTGAACAACGAACCGCAACTGTCTGACGAAACTCTCAGAAGCCTGTGTACACGCTGGTGACAATCCACAGTGTGTAAGCTTCCACAGCGAAGGCGTAGGACTCGCTCCGCTGCTTCGACGAGGTTGTTGCCTGCGTGCACAGGCCTCCGAGAGTTTTGTCAGACAGTTGCGGTAGGTTGTTTAAATTGTTCGTCCACATTCCATGGTCGGAAGGCAGAAAACACAGCAGCTGTGCCATCGCACACTGTCCGTATGGCTCTCTCCGATGCTTTAACAGCTCTTCGGTAACGACGATGCTTGCCAACATTAAAATGGCGATGCTCTTAGTGTTGTCAGACCAACAAGCGATTTCGCATAAGGTATATTGAGCTTGATTGACTGGCTGGCATCTTTTTTTTTTTTAAGATGGGTGGCCGCAAAAGTAACCGGAATGAATTTCTGAAGGACGGGCCGTTTGTAATACCAGCTTCCGCAGCTAGCAGCGCTTAGCAACACTCTTTCCGAGTGAGTTTGCCGACCGGCATTGTCTGCTATAAATTTCTTTCCCAAGCGGTTAAAAATCGTTTGTAATTTTTTTAGTAATGTCCGATATGAAGGAACAGCATGTGGCCGTGAAATTTTGTTTTCTTTTAGGGAAAACGGTGCCGGAAACTCTTGTAAAGCTTCAGAGAGTTTACAAAGAAGATGCTAGTGAGAAATCGAAAGTCTACAAGTGGTTTTCTCTCTCTAAAGCCGTGGAATTACTATTGATCGCCGACCAACCTCATTCAGGGCGACCCTCAACCTTCTCAACTGATGAAAATAAAGAAAAAAATTGGGCATTGTTCACTTCGAGTTTGTTCCACTTAATGAAGCTGTTAATCAGGTGTTTTACCTGGGAAGTTTTCGACGCTTGCGAAACTCAGTAAGGGAGAAATGCCCAGATGTGAGGAAAAGAGGAAATGATAGTTCCATCACAACAATGCCCCAGCACGCACTGGCCTGTCAGTGCAACAATTTTTTAGCAAAAATGGCACGACGCCGATTCTCGTTTTAAACTATTTTAGGACCTCGGCCTATGTCACTTTTTTTCCCTTCACCCGTATGAAAAGTCTTGAAAGGAAATCGTTTTGTGAATGTGGAAGGTCCTTCAAGTTAGACATTGCAAAAAAAACAAGGAATGATTTTGAAGTGCTTGGGGAAGAAAATGCCGCTTGATCCTTAGCAGACGTCGCCGGTGGGTAAACGGACTGAGGAAGGGTGCTGCTTAGCGCTGCTAGAGGCGGATGCTGGTACTACGAACGCCCCGCCCTCCTGAAATTCATTCCAGCTACTTTTGGCTACCCCCTCATACTTTTTTTTTATTGCTAAAACTGGTTCTATGGCCGAGTATCTTGCTTGGTGTATTTCGCATCCCTTTTTGTGTTATACATATTTTCAGATATTTTTTTAGAAGGGTGAAATGACTGCAGTGTTGCATGTTTAATATGTAATGCCTACATAACATTATTTTTTGGTTAAATGTTCCCTGTTTTCGTGTAAGTTGATTGGTTTGTTTCACATTCAAAGGTGCCAATAAGAAAGCTGCAAGGTTGTTTCTGGCTTCAAAAAGTATCATTAATATAATTATTATAGTTAGATAGTCCAGTGTTGGAAAAAGATTCTTTTTCAGATTTTCATTTCTACAATGTTTCAAAAGTTGTTTTAGAACAAGGTAACAGAATACCTCGCTGGGCTGGTTGGTTGAACGACATCATGAGAAACAGCGCAAAAGCGACAGGACACAAAGTAGAAGAAGGACACAGGACATACACTGACTAACAACCAAAGGTTTACTATAAATTCCACGCGCGCACAGTGTCCTGAAAGCGGGGTGCACGTGGTGCGAACGTGGAGTGTCCGGCTTAAGCGGCGTCACCGTCGCCGTCACCGTCGCCGTCGCCGTCGGCGTCGCCGTCGGCGTAACCGCGTAGTGCATTATGGGACACGTGACGTCACTGATGACGTCATCGGCATCCGCATCGTCATCGCCATCATCACTGATGACGTCATCAGTGACGTCACCGATGACGTCATCAGTGACGTCAATGATGACGTCATCGGCATCCTCATCGTCATCGTCACTGATGACCTCATCAGTGACGTCACTGATGACGTCATCGGCAGCCGCATCATCATCACTGATGACGTCAGCGTCACGTGACCCCCACGTCACGTGACCCCCCCCCCCCCCCCCCCCCCCCCCCGAGGTCACGTGACCCCCAGGTCACGCGACCCCCCCTTCCCCGTACCCTTCCCTCCTCCTCCTCAAGAGCTGCGCTCGAATTCGGCGTTACAGGGAGTTGTAAACCGCTTTCATTTCTTTTTTTTTAGATTTCTTCTGGTCACGCGTTTTGCAATGTCTTTCTATACTTCGTCTCACCTTAGTATGGACTATTGTTAGCCGCGCGCGCTAAAAGTGCGAGCTAGTCGCTTTGAATGAAGCCTCGGCGGCTGCACGAGCGCTCGTCCAGCAAGTGCTCTAGTCAAGGCAGCCTAGGCTGGCCGCTCGCGCTAGCACAGCCTTCGCAATTAGTTCATGCTAGGGTGAGACGAAGTATAGTGCCGCTCTTTCATTTTTTAATTAGCATTTATCTTTTTTGAAAGAGAAAGACGAGCTTGCGCTTGCACCGGCCACTGTGCGCGCGTGGAATTTATAGTAAGCCTTTCATTGTTAGTTAGCGTGTGTCCTCCTACTTTCTGTCCTGTCCCTTTTGCGCCGTTTCTCATGTTGTAGAACAAGGCTCTTTAAAAAGGTTCATTTATTTTGAAAGGAAAATAGTTTCAATATAAAATTGTATATCAGGTTTGGAAAATATTAGAATACATACAATTGCCACCTGAACACTGACTTCATTATAACCACTTTATATATATACATTATAGTTTTAATTGTAATGCCCAAATGTTTTGAGCTTAATACACTGTTTATATGAAGTGTCCCCATGCTTGAAAAGTGCCAACCTTTTGTTGTCAACACAAAACTGAGTCTTAATATAATTTGATAGGAGTGTATACGTTCTCTAAAACGAGCATATAGAACGAAAAAGGCTATGCTAGTTTATATATGAATATGATTGTACCACAATACTTTTTTAACATAAGTTTAATTTAGGGGTTTTAAAGTGGAGTGAGTAGAGCGACTCATCTGTCGCTCGACCAACACCGGAAAGCGTTCCGCCAGCGTTTGCTCGATACAACTAGGTCATTTCTTCGCAAGCACAGAATTTAAGGCAAAAAAGAACAAATTGAACAACACAAGACTAAGAATTATGTTTCCTATGGCCGATTACTGATTAGGAACTCAGATATTACTGTAACGTTTGCTGCTATTAGACGCGCGGAACGAGCATGGGCAACATGGCTTGAGTAAGCTTATCACTTCGTGAATCTGAAACCGAAACTGATCGGGAGCATGCCGTGCAATGTTACTTGAGCCGATTACGTTCATATCATGTTGCCTTTCGAAGCGCTATATTACGAGAGATGTCTAGCCTGCCAATTTAAGAGGACTTGTATACCAATAATACTTGAAAACACTATTTGTATTCATCTAGTAAACAGTGGCAGTCACTTGCGTAATCATTGTCAGAAAATGGTAGGGCATATATACGAAGTGGGGTCGGTAGGGTGGTTAAAGTAGAGAGTCGCGGAGGTGTTATATTGTTGTTGTTTGTGCCTTGATGTACTACTGACATGTATGTGCCTGTAACAGTGTTCGGTATGTTGGTTGGTGTTCGTGCGGTGCGGTGCCGGTGTACGAGTTGTTGTACCGTGAAGTCTGAAAAATAAAAACATTTCATTTCCTTTAACGCCAAGCGGTCACTACTGCGCTTCCTAGGTGGCTCAAGCTGCCGCCTATTTCAATAAGCTAAGTGTTCAGCAGTCACGTATCTATTGAATTACGGACCGCTGGTCTGCAATTCACTGACCTCCCTTCTCTTGTTCGATAACAATCGTGATAATTGTGCCGCCAGCTGAATGGGTGTTCCGTGCGCTGAATAGCGCCAAGCGCGGTCACAGTCGCGGTGCGGATTACCAGGGACTTGAAAGTGGATAACGAATGCTAACCGCTGAGCAGGAACGTTGAACGGGGACCGACGCCGCTTGAATCGGTGATGCCTCGTCTCGCCGCTGTCAACCAAAAAGGCCGGATCACTTACGGCAAGCACAGCAAGCAGATACTATGTTCAATAAAGACGGCATTTCATTTTTCGCTATACGATTCCTTCCTTGAATGTTTTGTGTCCGCGAAGCAATTCCAGCCGGCCGCGCGAAAGCAGTCGCGGACAAACCCCCTCGAATCCCCCCCTCACATTGTCGCCCCTACTCGTAATGGGTGCGGTGCCGGTGCTTCGAGGCGCATTTTGGAGTGCTTTAGTGCGTACGGAAGACAGCGAACGGGCGTACGCGCTTGAGAATCGTATTTTATCAAAAAAGCAGTCCAGCTCGCTAGGCCTTACTCGTATTGCTCCCCTGTCGCTTGCCAGCCACCATGTTTCTTTTGGGGGTAGTCACCGTGACTACCTGTTCAATGCATGCTGTGTGACTACGTATGGGCTCGTTACCATAACTAAGGGGGGGGGGGGGGTAGCGATATCTGTGACGACTTCTGACTACCCCAAATGTAGTACCCTACGATTACCCTTTTGTTAAGAGTGTAGATGATAAGGCGCGCGTGAACAATGCGAAGCACATAGCGCTCCCCGCGTGCGTTTATCGGTAAAGACTGCGGTTGCATAAGCTGTCGCGGCAACGGCAGAGTACAAAGTGGGGAACGATGTCACTATAGCCCCGCTAACAATGCGAAGCACGTAGCGCTCCGCGCATGCGTTTATCGGTAAAGATTGCGGTTGCATAAGCTGCCAAGGCAACGGCAGCATCCGAAGTCTTTCATATTGACTTTTTCGCTGCTTACAAACATGAACTCCCGCTTGCGTCCCAAGCGACTTCCGGTCGCCCCGACTTTGCAAGCCTGTCGAGTTTGCGTATGTCAGCAGTGCTGGAAAGCATAAATGCTACACGGACAACAAAGTTGGAGATTTAGCGAGGGCATTCGTCTTTACAATTTAACGTCCTGGAGGAGGCAAGTTGGTTTACACAATATTGGAAACATTTTAACAGATCTCCAGCTTCTTCGTTCTTTTGGCGTTCAGCTGTAGATTTGGTGGTAAAATGCTTCACCCCCTTTCAGGCAGCCGTGCCAAGATGGCTTTGTTCATTCTTTTTATGAGCCGGAAGTTCGCTCTTACGTCATTGACTGGAGTACCGCCTGGTGGCGTTTGCAAAGAAAAGGGTCTATATATAAAAAAAATACGTTGTACAGGGCCTTTACTTTCCTTTCTACAATAATTTGGTATAGTGCAGTGGGCAATCGTTCGAGGTGATACCACAGCTTCGCTGGCCAACCACCTTCACAGCGTGAATTGGAACCCCAAATGTTTCTTCGTTATATCTCGTAATAAAGCAAAGTGTCTTTTCTCACTGTGTGTATTTCGCATTTTTATTTTATACACTTCGCGCAGATGACGAGGTGATGGGAATCCCAGCCACAGTATTGCGCTTTTCTGCAGAACATCCGATTCTGGCGGATGCAGTGGTAGGAAGCACGCGCTGCTCTGTTGGCATAGCACGGATCAATGGCGCTGATTAGATGGTTTTATATTTAGCTACTCTAGAGTCTAGCTGAAGCGCCGTGTTATAGAAATCTAGTAACTCTTCTCGCGAGTCAATACGTCACCTTTGTTCCGCGTCAAAGTGGCGTGTAACTTTGCCGACTGCGAAACATTTGTGTCTAAAAGATATATGTTTGTCCAAAAAATTCACTTTGTGAATGCGCTTTAACACTGCAACTGAACCTACTCTGCGTCAATGTACGTTTGTATATTTCCATGGAATCTGTGTAACTAAGAACCGAAAACTTTATCAGTCGGGCAAGTGGACGCTTCCAGTTCTCCTAGTAGTGGCAGTGTGGCTTCAGTTTAATTGCCTGGAACTTTCGGTGGCCCATGACATCGTAATAAGAAGACCGTGAAGGTTTACAAACTGAGACATTGAGTTAATGCGTTCTGCTGTCGCAAATTTGTGTCGCTTTTCCGAGATTTTTTTTTTTTTTTTGGTTGGGGGGGGGGGGGGGGGCTCTTTGTTATGACAATTTATCTCCTTGGCTCTTCCCTTGGTTTTATCCTAGGCCTTTTTCTGGGCTTTTTCTTGGGCCACTTCTTTTGTCTTCTTCTTGGCCTTTTCTTTGTATTCCCAAGAGGACATTCCACATCCCGCAAAACACTCAGCGGACGCGATATCGGCGATGTTCGCATCGTTTCCTCGTGCTATTTCTTCTGGACACATCTACAACCGTGGCGACCATAGTAATGACGGCATTTATGCCGACATGTTCGACAAATTGACTCCGCACCAACAGAAATACCGAAAATTGTCGTTTACACCAATTGTCTTGAACACGAATACGCCAGCTGTCACTCTAATCGTCTGGTGCTTATCATCAAATTAATGCATCTGAAAATTTCGGTTCGTAGTTTATAATATATTTTCTATACAGGTGAGCAAGGTTTGGAATGAAGAAATGCGTAGTTAATGCGATGACTCTAAACGTAAGTCTCGTTTTTGTATAATGGCAGTCATCAATGCCCGACGAACGCCCGACGGGTTCCACTGGTTGCTGTTCCTTCTTATGGATCCACCTATTAGATCTTGCTTTTGATGTGACCTTCCAATATACATCTAGAAAGAAAGACGCTTATCTCGCATAAACTTTCACCGGCCGCACACCCAGACACCGTGCACGAGCCGATGTCATCCTGGTATTTTTCGCTGCCTGTCGCCGTTTATCGGGAGACCACACAAACAAAGCAAGTAATGTAGTCGCAGTCTCCTGAAGAAAATGAAGGTACGATGCATAGCATCCTACGTTTATGGTGCAAAGGCAACAGCTTAATTTCCCAGGCACTGATGGGGATTAATTTTCCCACAACAATCAGTTACCGGACTACTATAATTTGTTCAAACCCTAGGTCCGTGCACCCATGGAGGTATATATGCGCATGAAAATTTATTTGCAGTAATATTTTATATTCCATCGGCCCATAGATGTTTGTAAATAGCACAGAGATGTCTTTCATCCTGAAAAAAACGTACAAATGTACAACGTAAAGCTCGTCCGCCTTCGTTCCCGTGGTGCGCCTTCCAACGATCTATGCGCAATCTCCCAGACTTCAAGCAAACCACTACGAAGGGTTTGCGGCTTTAGCTTCTAGTGCGAATTGCACGGCTCCTTCACTTTCTCATAAATGACGTTAGGGCGGTTCTTAAAAAAACTACAAAGATCATAAGAGATATCGCGTGCCCGGATGCCCGAAGATGAACTTTGCCAAAAACACAAATTTGTGGTAACTTAAAAAAAAAAAAAAGGTTCTGCCAGGAGTACGGATATTCACGGCGAACGCTGGTCGAGAAACATTGCATTCTGAGGCAGGTTATAGCCTGCGTGAAATGTCTTTCGGCCTTTGAGTCTGAGTTTATCTTTTCTAGTGACCCTGCGGTAACAAATGAAAGTAACGAAACAGTAATATGCTCCCTTGTAACTGCTAAGTAATGCGATCATAAAAAAAGTTTCTACGAAGCAGCCGAGGCCTAAAGTTTAAATAAAGAACTCAAATTTAGCACAAGCTAGAACGCGCCATTTATATATGGTGTTTAAATAACACAATAAATTATTTAGAACGTTATACGGACGCGTTTTCTACTTCATCTCTGAAATCTTTCTTGTTTTAAATTACGAGCTCATACAAATGTTAATTTAAATGTTTTGCCTTGATTGTACGCCTGTATTAAATTTGTGTAGTGATATTTATATCAGAAACGGCGTGAACGATCAAAACTAAATCAATTCGTTTTTTTTT
Organism: Ixodes persulcatus; assembly: GCA_013358835.2. NCBI lineage: Eukaryota > Metazoa > Arthropoda > Arachnida > Ixodida > Ixodidae > Ixodes > Ixodes persulcatus. The sequence goes on from JABSTQ010007518.1 coordinate 196,317, forward strand.
TTATGAGCACTGCCGGATGTAGTGCACCATTAGCTTCAGAAATGAGTAGCAACCATCGCACCTATGCATAGTTTGATTATTGGCAAAAATTTTAATATTGTTACTTTCTCTAAATAGTTGCTATGGATAAACTTTCAAAGGTTTAAACGTACTTTATGAACCAAAACAGGATATATTTTCAGGTTGGTAATAAGATGTAACTAAACTCAGACAAGAAAATAATTTTTGTAGCGTTTGCATTGTTCTTGCCAAGATGCCTGATATGGGCAATTTAAAAAAGAATAACATTGAATTTCAATGTCCGTATTTACCAAGGGCTTACCTTTGTATAAAAACACTTTCTAACAAGCATAGGTATGCTTGTTATGGTCATAAAAAGTCAGCCAGCCGAGACCTAAACTAACATCTTTTGTATATCTCTGTCAAGACGTTAAGGCTGCGCAGCAGGTGGTATTTCTAGACTTTTTTTTATTGATATAAAAGTCGATAATTTATCTTTAACCCGAGAAGAATAGCAGCTGCTGTTTCTTTATCCCGAAAACATAAAATGTCCGTAACTGTTTCTAAGAAAAAATATCACTTTGACAAAACACGAAAAAATTGTGCCCGGTACATTCTATCCGAAGTTTACTTCCCTCAAAATTAAATGGACGTCAAAGGTAGACGCTACGGTTATTCATATAGTTGGTTTTAACCGCAGCCACATCCATAATGGCCGTCAGAAGCACAAGGGACACGGCGTTGTACCATTTTTGTACTTAAATTTAGTTAAGTGTTAAACTGTCAGGGCGTTGCGCGTACGAAAAAAGTGGTTAGCGAGATTGAATAAATAAAAAATTCGCAAAAATATTTCCACCAAGAAAATAACTGCCTGGTTACTGTACCGAGATTAAAAATGTGTTTTCGCTCTCTCTTACGTAAACCAGTATTAAATCGACGGTACGCCATACTTCGTTATATAAAATGGGAAAGGGGGGGTCATTGTTACTGGATAATAACAAGAACAAGCGGGCTTGATCTCGGTGAAATTGTTAGTATTTGTACGTTTTATCACTACATAGAACGCGCAGTCATTGGACAGCCAAATGTAGAAACATTTCTGGGCACCTCGCCCTCCTGACAAAACTGTAGCGGAGAAAACCAACAGCTTTCGTATTAAGTCAGCGTTAATAAATGAGACATGCTGTCAGGCATTCAATGAGACAGAAACAGACTCCCACTCCTCAGCCCTATGTTCGTAACCAGTCGATACGAGCGCCACCTTTCTTGCACGCTGAAGCCCGTGTCCGAAATTTCAGTTCAGAGTGAGCAGCCGCAACATGCGTGAAACGAAAGAGGGACTTCAATTTACTGGTGACTAGAGCTGGTTGAGATTAATTTTTAAAGAAAGGAGAATTAACCTTGCCATATGCAAGTTTCGATATCAATATATTAACTAAGAGTATCAGTAACTTGCTCTGCTACCGAGTTAGGCATTCGAGTTAAATTTGAGCAAGTATCAAAAGCTCTTTGTCGACGAAGTCTAGGGTCATTCACGCTTGTAGTCATAAGACCAAAAATAATACTTTTTAAATTTTTTTGAAGCGGAATCGGGCTTATGATTAAAATTAATCGAGCTTTCATTCATAGTATAAACGTAGCACCCCAAAAGAGCGTCTAACTTTGACAGAGGCTTGGTAATCCCATTGGTCTCACTTGGACCTAATATGGTTTTGCTCTAATGCGTTAGTTAGTGTTAGAGTGCATTTATTTGGCGTTTCTCTTCGTGGACGCCAGAAGCTTCCTACCTCCATGTTTAATAGCTTTGCTTTTGTTGCTTGCAACATAATTTTCAAAGTGCCAGACATGAGCGAAAGATGCCACGTATAAAACAAAGAGACAGAAGTCAAGCCTAAATTTGCTACTTGTTTGGCAGTGTACGCGCAAGACTGTTGCCACAGCAAAACCGAACAACCAGGAGTGAAACCTCACTCTGACACTTGCTGTACGGTTTAGTTTCAAAGACGCCAGATGACGACCAAGCTTTCAGCCGTGAAGCCTACATTTGGCCCTTGTTTGGCGAATTTGCGCCAAACATCAGGTTAATGTAATAATCTAGAGGAAACCATCCCATGCATTGTGGTCGCTTGGAAACAGCGGGGTATGGACGCGGACATCTGCAGTCCAAATTGGCAGTCGCAACGGGCCCATATCGCTTATTAATAATCAAAAAGAAGCAGCAAAACATCACCTCTAAGGTATGTACCTTGTTGGTTTCTTGCTTATTTTGCAAGAAAATACCGGAATCGCGCATCGTATGACACAAAATAAAGTTTACAAGCACTCGAGTAACTCCATCTAGTCGCGGCAAAACGAACACGCCTAACCTTTCCTATGCTTTCTCTGTCCGCTCTTCTTCGCTCTCTTTCTCGTTCTTTCTCTGGGGACCGCTGATGTACCAGCACTCAAGATTTGCCGCGTTTTGTTCCCGTTTTTATCCCCCTGGGGCCAAGATACCCAGCTCTGGACAAACAAAGTAAAGTTTCGCTTTACCTCGGCTTCTAGCCGCTTTTTACGTTCCTAAATTCCACTGACAAAAACAAAATTTCGGCTCAATGAACCGTGCAACCTGAGCTGTATCCCAATATTGAATGCGGAGGCACATATGTCTATTTTGTTCCCGCATTTCTATTTTATTATTCGTTTTTATTTACAAAATATTTGGCATCACCGGTAGGAATTATTGCAGGGGGATTGCTTTAAAAGAAATAGAAAAGCAATAACACGAACACACACCGGTACGATGCTCATCCCCATCAACGAGCAGTCTTTGTGCTTTTAGGGTGTCAGTCGTTGATGAGCCCTCAAGCAAGGTAGTCTTATTTTAAAGGGAAATTGAAGCAGTTATGTATTTGAGAAAAAACAATGAACATTTGAGTCGTTATTATTTGGCCCCCAGAGCACAATTCGTTATTTCTTTCTGTCTTTTTTTTTACGAATTGCAAAAGGAAGTTTTACTTGTATACTATCAAAGCACGAATGCATCCCGTAGCCATATGGGTGTGGTACATTGCAGCGTCGGATCATGTGTAACTTATATACCACATTTATTTAAAGGGGGCCAGATTAATTGAATCGTAGCTGTACAATAAAAAAAAAGTAACAAGATTTGAAAAATAAAACATCTCCGATCTTCAGCTCACACTACAGTGAAGTTCCATAGCAAAATATGAAATCTAAATTGCACTTTTTAGACTCACTATTGCCGTATTGGCTCATTGAACCTTCGCTATATGTGGGAGTGGTTTCCCCATTGTTAAAAAAAATGATGCCCAATATGCAAAAGCGTGTTTCCGAACTTATCCACACCTCGCTCTTTCTTAAAAAAAATGAGAATAAACTGCTCATGGCTCTAAGGAATAAAAGAAAACGTCTGAAGCGAAAAATAACGAATGCAAGCAGCGGCTTCCTCGGCACAGCCGGGGTCACAATTGAAGGCTCCCCGTTCCCATTCATGGGGAATCGACCGGTCTCCAAAGTAAACTCTTCATTATGAAAGCGAATTCTTGGCGTGCCTCTTTCGCTCCTTATTTCTTTGCTTGTTTCTTGTTCCTTGTATTCTTTTCTCTGCTGGGTAAAAGAATTCAATAACGGAGGCATTGCGTGAGGTGCAAACTGCTGTAGAGTGAAATAATGGCCTCTGTAGAGTCTTCTACCCATTTTCACCGAACCTCAAGAAGAATAACAAAAAACAAGGCTTTGGAACGAAGATTATATTTATTGAAAAGAAACGCGTATTTTGAAATGATCCCGGGTGACGTTAATTGAATTGTCTCCCGAGATATATGTCCTCTTCCCCACATTCGGATTACTCTGTCTCGGTGAATGAAACCTCATTGCAAGCCTCCTTTTTCCGCAGAATTAAAACGTCAGATACCCTGATCAGCTACTCTTCATTGTAGCTCGCAGAATGCGCACACATATGTGGAGATCTCGAATGGTATCAGAAGTCGCAATTGAATGGTAATGACAGTTTAAGAAGTTTACAGATTGTTACAAATATTGCGTTTTATCGTCCAGGCTTCTATAAGGTTTATACGGGGTGTTCCAAGGTAAACAAAAACAATCATGGCCGAACTTCCGCGGGAGAAAGTTTGCTTCCGGTTGGCCATTGTTTTTGCTTGTTTTTTAGGACCCGCAATTGGCAGCGCTCAATTTAGAAGTCTCACTTCCAAAGACCAACTCCGGTGCCACCAGAAAGATGCTTATACGGGATCGACATTCCTTGATCTCTGATCCCGTGGATGAAAAAAGAGCACTTGCTCCACAAATAAATGTAAAATCTGCCGAAGTTATTGTGGGTGCATCTCCACGACTACATATTCAAGCCGCCTGGGCCACATACCTGAGAACACCTTAAAACCTAGAAGTACACATCGCGACACTGTTAGCGCGAACACGACATCTGCGCACTTTCGCGTTTTAGTTCTAAATAGTATTAGCGAGCACGAAATTTTATCACTTACATTATAGAACTAAATGAGAGCTTTCCGTAGCAATGATAACTTAGATAGCATCCCTTGGTTTCAAAGAGAAAAACTGAAAAAACCGGCGATCGCTTCTTTGCGCTAACAGTGTCGCGCTCTGTACGTCCTTAAACGCCTTTAACTCTTTCGATAACGGCAAGGCTTCGGCTCCCCGCAGGGGGAACCTGTGAAATCGGGTGCTTGGTGAGTGGCGGCACCACGGGCTCAGAGCCATGCGGGTTCACCCGCCCACGCCTGGCTGTGCGTGGCTTTCCCGTGTCCGGGTAAAAGGACATCCTGGTGGTTGAGCCGAGCCCGATGTAGGTTTGAATCCATCGGGGCCCCCCGGGTGAGGTAATACACAACTTCGGTCCCCGCGTCTCGTAGACGGTTGTCCTGGCTTGGCCCGACCAGGATGATCAGTGAGTCGCCACTTTTTATACTTTCCCCTCCCTTCTTTCTCCCTTCTCTTCTTCTTTTCACTCTTCTCATTTCTCTTATATCCTTTTTCAACTCCTTTAATGGCAAGGGCTAACCTTGGGTAACAACGACCCCTTGTCCAGAACCACACATACTTACAGTACCTAGACAGTGCGAATAGCGTAACGTCTCCAGTAAAGCCATTTTTGTTATGGTGCGTTACCTATTCTCTCGTTGGGCTTCGTGGTGGGCGGCACATCACTGGTTCCGAAAAACGTTCGCCTCTCATGGCACCCCCTCCAAAACCTAACTCAGGGCAACCGCTGAAAAGGCTTTGTCCTGTAAATCTGACCGCTGAAAAAGCCCGGGAACGGGAAACTTCACTAAGTTTTTTCTCGTATATTCGAATGATCAACAGAAGCCCGCAACGAAGATCTCAATGTTTGTTGTGTGTCACCGTAAGGTGTTAGAAAACCTTGTTGGTTTCCACTACAAGGCAAAAAAGCTCCCCTCGGGTGACCTTCTTGTAGAGGTCAGCACCAAAGATCACAGCGCTACAATTCTGAAACTGAAAAAAATCGTCAACATCGAAGTAACTGTCAGTCCGCACAGAATTCTCAACACCATGCGTGGCGTGCTGTCCGAGGTCGATTTTATTGATAGCACAGAAGATGAAATCCTCGAGGGGTTGCGACCAGCTGGTGCAGTTGCAGTGAAAATGATTATGTTCCGCCGAAACGGGAAAGAGTCTCCCGCTAAACATGTCATTGTGACCTTTGAGCGGCATACCCTGCCTTCAACCCTGAAGGCGGGGTACTTGTACAGTCGTGTTTGACCACTCGTGGCCAATCCCCAGCGCTGTTTCAGGTGTCAAAGGTTTGGCCACGGGTCGCGAAACTGCCATGAGTCTAAGACTTGCTCAAAGTGCGTATCACGAGAACATGTCGCTGACGTGCGCGAAGAGACTGTCAAGTGCATCAATTGCAATGGCGCTCACCCTGCCTTTTCACGCACTTGTCCTGTTTGGTAGCAGTAGAAATAATATACAGATATTTATGGCAAAAGGGAACCTCAGTTACCAAGAGACAAAAAAGCGCATGGCCTTTCTCGCGAAGTGCTCTTTCTCCGAGGTGGTCTGTAAGGGCCCCCACCACGTTGGGAGTCCAAGGCCTCCTACACCCGAGGCATAGGCGGCCGAACTTTGGGCCCCTAACCCATCCTCGGGGTTGCAGCCTCTCCTCTCTAGTAAAGAGGGTGTCCAGCCTGCATCCCCCTGTCGGCACAGGTCGGCAGCTGCCATATTTGTCCAGACTGCTAGGTCTTCTCCTGGGTAGGGAGAGCAGAACACCCGCTCCCAGACCCTGGAAGAGACACCGACCTCCAGGGCGTCACATGAGCCTCGTGTGGCCCCTCTAACTCCGAAGATGAAGGTGCAACTGGGTAAGGGCAGTGCGGTGCCCAGTGCAGATGGAACATCTCTTGGGAGCTCCGGTCGTGGGTGCAGGGTAACCTCCAGCCCCTCTGACCACCCAAAGCCTGGAGGCAAACCAGCTGGCAAGGCTCCTGTGTCAGGGGGCACGGGGTCTGCCGAGCCATCAAATCCTGTGTTGCCAGACCAGGAGGAGAGGGACTGGCAGATTCAAAAAGATAAAAAAAGAAACCTGTGACGCGGCACCCTAGTGATGAAATTCACTTTCCCCAGGTAGCGTGTGCTACCCAGTGTTAAGTTACCCTTTCCCTTCTATTCGTTTAGGTTTTATTGCATTTTATAACACTGAGTAAGTTTCACTTGATGCAGTGGAACTGCCGAGGTCTAATTTGTAAAATTGATGATATAAATTATTTTATGAACGACCTCAAACCTATTGCGCTCAGGTGAAAAGAAACACACCTGAACAGCACTCATACGCAGATTTTAAGAAGACACCAAGTGTTCAGGAAGGATCGAAGGTTCCCTCACATATCCGGTGGAGTAGCTGTGGTGGTTCAGAGCGGAGTGGCTTGCTCCGAGGTCTCCCTTTCCACGACCTTGGAGGCTGTGGCGGTGCGACTCCTTATTGACCTCTTGATCATGATTGTTTCGATTTATTTGCCACGTAATTGTCCACTGCATATCAGTAAACAGGAGTCACTTATAATCCTACTCCCTCAAACGTTTTTTCTATTCTTAGGTGATTTTAATGCCCACAACCGTCTATGGGGAAGTGCTCGCCGGGATGCGCGTGGCGGGGTTACCGTGCTTTTTTTTATTGTCATCTGGGCATTGTCTACTCAACAAGAGGGAACCTACTTTTTTAGTGCAGCACATCAATCATTTACATCTATCGATCTTTCGGTTGTATCACCACTTTTATTCTCATGCTTTTCATGGAGGTTTTTAAATAACCCGTTTGTGAGTGATCATTTTGATGTTGTTTTTCGAAAGTTCGATATCATATTCTTCTATTCCTGCACGACCCCCAAGGTGAAAAGTAGACAAGGCAGATTGGTCCAATTTACAATTGGAGGCACTGATTGACTCTTCTTTAATCTCAAACATAAACCCAGATGAAGGAACACTGTATGGTACAGAGGCTATAATAAGCGCTGTCTCACGGAGTATTCCTCAAACGTCTGGTCGTCTTCCTAGGAGATTGAAGCCATGGTGGAATGATGGCTCTGAAACAACACGAAACTCCCAGAAGAAAGCCTGGTGCATCTTTCGTAGATACCCAACTTCTAGGAACTTACAAGACGTCAGGTGAAGGAAAGCTTCTGGAGAAAGTGTGTGACGTCCTTAAGTAGTTTCGTATCTGAAGAAAAAGCGTAGGATAGGCTTAGAAAGGTTACGGGTGACTACTTTCCCTTCACAATCCCCTTTTCCTTGCATCATCTTCAATGTCTCTGAAGGATCAAGCGAATGATCTTGGGAAGCATTTTGAAGACGTTTCTTGTTTACGCAACTGCAGTGAAGCTTTTAAAAAGTTCAGTTCGACAGCAAAGAAACCGCCAATCATTCTGTCTGGTGCTGGTGACGCTTCACCCAGCAGGCCTTTCACACTGCCTGAGCTCGAAGTGGCTCTCAGTCTAAAGAAACAGTCAGCTCTGGGACCAGACAATATTCATTATGAAACGCTAAGGCACCTGGGACCTGATTCCCTGTGCAGTTTCTTGACCTTTTATAACTCCTTGTGGCACTGTTCTGCCTTCCCTGAGATTTGGAAAAGAGCATATGTAATCGCTCTACTGAAGCCTGGCAAGGATTCTTCTCTACCAACTAGCTACCGTCCCATTGCGCTCACAAGCTGCTTGAGAAAAACTACGAAAGAATAATTAATCGATGCCCCGTTCATTTCTTAGAGACTGATATTGTGCTTGATATTAATCAGTGCGGTTTTCGAGCTGGACGTTCCACCCTTGACAATTCAGTCCGTCTCAAAACCTCTATTCGTGAGACACTTGTACACCGCCAGCTTTTTCTCTTTGTGTTCTTTGACCTGCAAAAGGCTTACGACACGACGTGGTGCTATGGGATCCTATGGGACCTATATGCTTACGGTGTTCGGGGTCGGATATTGCGATGTATAAAAAGCTTCTTAATGGGACGTACTTTCCAAGTCCGTCTGGGCTTCACCTTATCGGATGTGTTTTCTCAAGAGAGTAGTGTCCCTCAGGGAGGGGTGCTTAGTGTCACACGTTTTGCTGTTAAAATCAATAGCCTAGCTAAGGTGATACCACCGACAGTATCTTACTCCCTGTATATGAATGATTTGCAAATTTCAGTTTCTTCTTGCAACCTGCATAGTTGCGAACGTCAATTGCCAATGACAGTCAACAGGATGAGCCAGCGTGCAGCCGAAAATGGGTTGCGTTTTTCTCCTGACGAAACCGGATGTGTTCTTTTTTCACTTTGTCAAGGGTTGTCACTGGATTCTACCTTACATCTGAATAACCTTGTCATCACTGTAAAGGAGGCGCATAAGTTCCTAGGCGTGATATTTGATAAAAGCTTACATTCGTACCTCACTTGAAAGAACTAAAACAAAAATGCCTACAATCTTCCAATATTCTTAACGTGCTGTCGCACACTACTTGGGGGTCTGACAGACGATGCCTGCTCCGAATTTATAACTCTCTAGTGTGGTCCCGGTTGGATTATGTTGCAGCTGTATATGCGTCGGCATGAACATCTGCTTTGAACACGCGGGACCCAATTCATCACCTGGGGCTGCGTCTTGCCACAGGTGCTTTCCGCACGTCGCTCGTGCTGAGTCTGTACCCTAAAACGCATCAGATGTCCCATGGGAGACGAAGACAATATCTTAGTCGCTGTTATTCCTACAAAGTTTACAGCGATCCGCACCACCCTTCATTCTCCGCTCTACAAACCTCTGCATCATTGCGCCTCTTTGAGAAAAGCCCAGTATTGTTCGGCCCCTGAGCTTTCGGGCTGAGAGCAAGGCAAGATCGCTGCACCTTTCTTTTAAGAAGGCTCCTTTCCTGAAACAGGCTTATAGGGTTGGTCCTTGAGACTTGGTGCCAATCTCTTGTGATTGGTCACTTTCAAAATACAGCAAGAAGGTTATTCCTCCTCTTGTTTTCCTGCGGAAGTTCGCAGAGCTCGAGCGGAGGTATATATCCACTTTTACACTGATATCTCAAAGACGTCGACCTGCGTAGGCTGTGCAGTTTACTCTCGCTTTCTGTAAAGTTAGGCAACTCAACCCCTAGCAAGTATTTCTACTGCTGAATTAGATGGTATCCTAATGGCTGTTCAATATATACTAGAAGATAACATTAACAAAACAGTTATGTTTGTTGATCCCCAAAGTGTTCTCTTAGCTATTTCTTCTTTAGCTGACAGCAAGAACACTCTTGTGCAAAAGATTCGTGTTCGGATAAACAAAAAGTTTCATGTAGGACAACTTATAAAAATCTGCTGGGTGCCCAGTCACGTTGGAATTCCTCGTAATGAGAATGCAGAACACCTTGCGCTTTCCGCCAAAAAGTACACGGAAACATATTCTGGCCTGCCACACCAAGAACTCAAGCCAGACTTAAACAAGTGAATTTCTAAGTTATGACAGGTGGATTGGGAACACACAGATTGATAACAAACTTCATGTTATTAAGCCCAACTTAGAAGTATTGGAGAGTTCTTCCCATAAGAACCGCCGATCGGAGGTTCTTTTGTGCCGCTTGAGAATCGGTCATTACCGATTGACTCACCTGCAGTTGCTCTGCGGTGAAGATTTAAAGATCTGTGAAAAGTGTGGGAAAATGTTAACTGTCCTTTAAATCCTGTGAAATTGTAGATTTTTTTATCATCAGCATCGAAGATATTGTCCTGGGCTCTTCAGAACCACCTTCCATTTAATCCTTATTTTTTGCTTGGCGATAGACCTCTGGTACCATTTGTTTGCGTTGTAAGTTTGCTATATGCAACTGGCTTCTTGCGCCTAATAGAGCTAGATAACTAAATTGAGACGTAACTGCTAGGCTCTTTCAAATAACTTGCTTGGTGCAAAATGGCCAAAGTCGCTCTTGCGCCATCAAACCCCAATCATCATCATCATCAAGGCATTGGCGATGGGCACTGCCTCCCCCATACGCCGAAGACACGCGCTGAGCTTCCCAGGAGGTACCGCCGAGCCGGGTTAGGGTTGTAGCAGAAAAACTCCCGAAAGTTTTTTTTTTATGCTTTCACTAGCGCGACGCTGGTCTCCGTAATGCACAATTTTCTAGTGTTTTGACTGACTTTGGTGTTCAAGGTTTTTTTTGCAGAACATGGTGTCACCTTGCATTTATATGTGCCGTAATGTCCCATCGTTAAACTGAGTTTGTCTGTCGAGGCGCGGCTGGCGCCACAGCCTCGCGTTTGTCGCTATGCGCCATCTGTCGGCAGCACACCGAACCAGGATAGCACCGTCTGCTAATGCATGGCTAATGCAGCCGTCCAGCGATAACCCACGGGCGGTGGCGTCGGTAGCGTCCCTTGCCTCGAGATAATCAGAAGAACTTCATGTGACATCTTGTTCGTGCCGGTGTGCTTCGGCCACTCGAAAGCACGACACAGGTGCATTTCTAGAGCTTAGCTCTCACGCATTTACTCACCACAGAACCAAAAGTCGCGTACCCACCGAAACACAAGGTAAGCATAGGACTACCGAAAGTACCACTCTCTCCTTGTCATGGCGGTCGCAAGCAGCGCGAACACCCTGAATGGGAATTAACTTGTATATGCTTGTCTTATGGCGGAGCAGCGCCCGCTGTGCTTCATCATCATCATCAAAAGGAGTTCACGTGATCATAAGTGCGATAAACATTCGAGAGCGGCGATTCGCTGCCGCGACGATAAAGACAAAGCTCGGTTTGTTACAGTGATTTTATATTTATTATACCGTTTATGATTTCAATAGACTTTTTATTTTCAAAATTTTACATCTCAGAAAAAACAAACCTGTGATAACCAGGTGCAACTGTAATACAACCATTTTCATGACGTGACAGACCGCCGAATCGCGGAACTGTGAAGAGCGCGTTCGCGATGGAAACCGGCGTCTTGAACTAGGAGTCATAAAATGAGGGCGATTCTACGGGCGCGGTAGAGATGCTGGCTCGAGTGCTACATCAAAACCAGCATCTTTTTGAGAGACCTGCGTCGCAGACGTCCATGCGAGTGACTTCAGATGCATCAGCGGCACTGTTTAAGTTCACTTGACTTGAAAGCGACATAGTGGCGAACAAATGACCCGTGGAATTCAAGCGAACGGCCGAAATGTTCAAATGGAGCGAATGAATCACCGTGGTGAACCTTATGCGAAACGTATGACTAATACCCCTGTCAGACGGCAGCTAAAATGGCATTTACGCCAAATGAAATTCAGTGTAAATGTCATTTAAACACTGCCACACGGCAACTCAAATGCTATTCAACCGAAATGCCATTTCAGCTAAACTGAGTTCGTAAAGCGTACTCTCGTCGGCACCGCTCGGCACATGTTACGGGATTTTTTAAAAAAAGAAGGCATATATTGCGGAAACAATTTTTACACCGTTTTAATTACGAAAATAATTTGTTTAACGCATAGATTGCACACACTTTACGTTCCTAATTGTTTAACCTACTCACGGCTCCAGTAATCCAGTAGGCCTAATGGCGCTAATGGGGCTCTGAACCGCTGAAACTGTCGTGTGTGTGTTCGCCTCGGTCGGCTGTTGGTTCCAGTTGCGCTCAGAATTTACGCGGTTTTACGATGTCGGAAGGAGCGCCTGCCGGCAAGAAAAGGTCACCTGCCAATTATACCACCCGCGAGACGTCGGCACAACTTTGTGAGACGAGCACCTCGAATGTCTTCGGTAGCAGAAGCGGAACGGCGGGTTCTGGACCGGCATTCGGGCGTTTTTAGAAGCCCTCGTTTTTCTCAAGACACATGTCGCAGTCCATCACAACACCGAAACCTCAAGGAACATGTTTGGGTAAGATATAACTTTGACGGTGGGCGTAACCAACAGGAGCACGCAAAACAATAAGTGGAGCGGACGGCCGCCTAGTGTTTGTTTTGCGTGTGTGGGTCGTCGCGGCACTGCGTACCTCGAACGAGTTCATTGCACGACCGGCTTGGTCGTGGTTCATAGTAGCTGTCTTCGCTGTGGCTAGCAGCGCTTTAAATTTCGCGTTTGTTGCTCAGGCAACAGCTCCCGAGGTTGGCTGACATGCCTTGTCAGATGTACTACCGCCGGGTCGAGATTCTGGGAAGAATGCGAGACGACAAAAAGAGGTTACTTTTTTATGTGGAACAAATCTTGTAAATGGTCTGTTCTAATAAACGTAGTGTAGGTATTCGCCACCGTCACCTTTTACCGGCTTTTACATTCCCAATGACATGCGCCAAAAGAAATAAAAAGAAATGCTGCATGAAGTCAGTCTCCGAATGTATCAATTTCTAGCTTTCTTAGATGTTGGATAATCCCATACTGTTTCAAAGCTAAATTTGCTACGTGTGTTTACATGATACGTGCACAATTTTATTCCAAAACATCCTAAAAATTGTTTGATAAGGTATTGCATACATACATTGAATACAGTTGCTACTTAAGATATCTACATGTTCCAGAAAACATCTGCTGCTGGGGGGCCACCATAGAAGTAGGCAAAGTGATCTGGCTAGATTACAAAAAAAATCTACAAGTTCCTGGGATCACTGCCTCTAAATAACAAGTGGCAGTTTCTTGCAACCATGGCCACTTGTGTGACATTCTCCTCACTTATTTTCAGACGTGCTGTGCAAAAGCACTGCAGGAAGAGCAATCTGTGTGAGGTACCTTTTGGAAAAGCAGCAATATAAGAATTCTGTGGGGCTGACGAGGACATTGCAATGGCCAGCATCAGGGCCGCCACTGGTATTGACCCCAAAATACCAGTGGCAATGTCCGTGATGATGCCACGAGTTTCAGAACAGGCCGACAAAGCAGGCCTTTTAATGCCATCTTCTCCCACTTGGCTCAGTACAGCTCCCAGCCCGGACGGAGAGGCATTGCAGGCCAGCACTATGGGACGTGACATTGTAGTGTACTAGAACATCTGAGGATTCTAGCAGACCCTTGGCATGCTTGTACGCCTCTGCTTCCATCTTCACTGAGGCCCACACCTTGTCCTTATCCAGAAGGCGATAAAGGGTTCCAACACATGGGCGGACCCCTTAAAAAAAAAACGACCATAGAGGTTCAGAGCTCCCAAGAAGGACTTTAGTTCTGTCTTGTTCTTTGGTTCCGGAGCTTTCTTGATGGTCTCCACCTTTTCGGCCAAAGGACTGACGTCATTCTTGTTGGTACGATACCACAGGTATGATACTTCCTTGACTCGGAAAGCGCACTTGTCAGCGTTCAGACGCAGGCCGTTGTTCTGGATGCGCTGCAGCACCCTCTGCAGCCAATCGTCGTGCTCAGCTACTGTTTGTCTGCCGACAAGAATGTCATCCGAAATACCCTACACTCCTTCAAGGCCGTTCAAGAGTTCTTCCAGATGAAGATGTGGGGTTCTGCCGGGCACTGTTAGTATATTAGTAGAGGTATGAAGGGAAAGAGAAGTGCCTACCCTATTTAAAAAGGCCAATATGAACTCGGCTTATTGGAAATATTGTATTCCAATGAAGTTGATGGAAACCAATAAAAACTTATTGTTATCCGATAAACCCTATACGCACGATGGGAATTCTTATTGGAGCACAATATCCCAACATAATGTGTGGTTATTGGTATACAACAGGATATTGGAGTACAATTTGCGGTTATTGGTATACAGCACTATATTGGAGCACAATACCCCGATACAATGCGCGGTTATTGGAAAAGAATACGACATCGCGTGCATATTGGTGACCGACACGGACATACTGTACGGCCACACGATATATAAATATCGGTTGTCGACCACGGGCCCAAAGGAGAATAGAATATGACATCGCGTGCATATATCTCAGAACGAATTCCAAGTTACCAACATGAATTACGTCGGCATATAGCGCGGATTGAGAGGAAACGTAACACAATATTGAGCGTTCGTGAAGCATCATGTTGATATCGGTATGCCCACATACACGACATCGCGTGAATGATAACGTAAAACAGCACGAGTTACCATACGGCAATACGCGAGAGAAAGATATTGGGTGGGGATACACACGGAACACAAACGCTCTGCGTTGCGAACACATTAACATTGATCGACAGTGCAAGTATGTACAGCTGTTGGTACGGCACACAGTACACACAGCCTCGCGCGCTTGAAATGCTAGACAACCACCAAACCATTCAGAATAACTAGCTGGAACACCCGCGACTTACCTTTCAATGAGAAAGCCCAATAACGACGTGCTTATTGAAGTGAAACAAATGTTTATTGTAGTTGTTGTAATGCAACAAAAGTTGATCGCCGAACGATAAATCCAACGTACCGCGATACAATTCGATGTTGCAACACAACATCGCAATACAAGAAGAAACTATCGGTGTTGGGACCCAAATCGAACGCGATACGCGACAATGTCAGTTCGGACGATAAAATAATGAGGGTGAATAGGTTTGACAGGACACGTGCATGTAGTTCTTACGCGCATGTATCGATATTTACCCACCTTTCTGGTAATCCTACGTTGTACACAAAATCCACGACAACATGCGAGCACATTTCACCCACTACTCTTCGTCGCCTGTTTCGCGAAATTCACACACTGTATAAAAAAAGGACGTGAAAAATACGTGCATTGGCGCCATCAAACGATACGTCAAAGCACGACCGTCACAGTCTCGTTTTTTTAGTTGAGTTTCCATGATTCCATCGTCAACCCGCGCGCGCGCCAGTTCGCGTTCCGGATGCAGTTCCTCTGTTCGAAGGGCGCGAGCCTGCGCTGTAGCCGAGGCCAAGCCTGGCCAAGCCGCCAAGCCGGCGGGAGAGCCGCCAACCCGAGCCGCCGAGCGTGCAACTGCGCAGCAGAGCGAAACCAGCACACTTTCAATCGCTTCGAAAGGTACGTATGCACGACTTTATTACTTGCAGCATTGAGTGCTTTGGTGTACGCGGATCAAAGTAAACACCGAAGGACAGAAAGGAGACATGAAGTTTTGAAATCGCAGCTTATTTGAACGCGTGTCCCCTGTTGAAAGCCTCTAGCTGTGCCGCTGTGCTCTGTTGCAGGCGTCGTTTCGACTGCGTGTACTCCAATGTAACGTCAGTCAGCGTTCACACTCGGCTAGCTTTGCTATCTTGTTAGCTCATGTACGAAATAGTCGTAAAAACCAGCGCCGTGTCTCTTTCGGTTTCTCAGCCTCCAGCCGCCTTCCTTCCGGCGTGCTTTCTGCCGCGACCGTTTGACGCAGTGGATTCGCGGGCTCGTTCGAAGAGGCGTTGTTTGAAGCTGACGAGTCGCCGAAGTGTTACCGGAGCTTCTCTTTAGGAAAGTCACGATCGACGCTCGGCTCTGAGCTCGTACTTTTTTCCTCCCGTTTAGACCATGACTCGAGTGCCGACCACCGATCTGTGGTGCCGACTGGCGCCGAACGAAGTTGAGAAACGCTAGCGAGTGAGTCAGATTTTTGTGACGTCGCCCAACTGCGCAAAGCAAATAGTGTAAAAAAAAAGACGCGTTTTTTATCTTTTCGTTGACCATGTTTCACCTCAATCAACGCAAAGTGAATCGCGGCTGTACGTCGGTCGACTCATCACTGCCTAGATTGTAGATGACTACAACGAGCCTTTTTTGTGTGATCTTATTCTGATATCGTTATATCTTGCTTTTTCATCTTGGCTGCACACTTCTAGACGACCTTTTCTACTTATTGCACTCCTTGTCGACATGTCGCTGGTGCTTGAGACTCACTGGAAGTCAGTGTTTGCTCACTCCTCGGTGCACATATTTCATGTTCAACATCAGGTATCTGAAGGACGCACCATGAAACCCTGGATTTTGTTCAGAGGTACCTCAACATACTGTATTAGACTGCTGTTTTGTGTTGTAGTTTCGTACAATACCAAATTCCACTTTGTTGGTAATATGCCCTATAACTGTTCACTATAATTAAAGTTGCAATGAAGCATTGGCCACGAGAGGTGACTCGGCCAGCGTGGCCGAAAAATTCCTCGCATAATTTTCTCCAGGGGTCATTTTGGATGTTGACAACATTTCTTGTGAATAATGAGTGTTATTCACATGTTTTTCTTCTACTTTTCGTACAGGTACTTCAGTTACATAAGCCCCAGCAAAGGGAGCAAGACAGTCTCATGGGGTCACACCAAGGATAACGGCATTCCTGCTCAAGTCCCGAGTCTTGTCACCGAACTTCGCTGAACATAATGGTACATTCCCTTTCCATACCTTTTCCATAACTTTTCCCTCTGAAATGTGTTTTTCTGTTGTTGTTGTTTGTTTGTTTGTTTGTTTTTTTGTAAAAAGGTTAGTACGACGTTTAAACACCCAAACGTTCCAAAATGGTTTCGGTACCAGACAATGGGGTGTCTTAGGCCCACTTCAAACGGGGCAACTTCTCCGGCAATTTCGGGGTTGCTGGCGGGTTGTTCCCTAGCTTTTCCTAGATCGACACAAACTGCTGAGATTGGGTCCGGCTCGAAGCGGACGAGCAACTCACACAACTCGGAGACGTTTGAAACGGCAGCAGCCAATCAGGAATGTGATATTTTCACACGACACCCGTGTGGTGGTGATGATGACAACTGAAAACTTATTTCTGGTTTGAAATGGACCGTTTTTGGAAATAAACTGTTTCAAAACGATGAATTAGTATTCTCAGCACAATTTAAAGATATAAAAATATGTTTTTTTTTATATAACTGTGCATCTAAATAGTTCAAGAAAAATAAAATTTCATTATGATGATGGCAAGTCGTAGCACTTCGGTTTCTGCGTGTGAACGCGGGTGGCCCGTGTTGCTGGTGTTGCGACGTCAAGTTGCTGGGTGAAATTGCCCCGTCTGAAGGGGGCCTCGTTGCTTGGTAAAATTGCCCCGTCTGAAGCGGGCCAATAAGGCCCGCTTCAGACGGGGCAATTTCAGCCTGCAACTTGATGTCGCAACACCAGCAACATGGGCCACCCGCGTTCACACGCAGGAACTGAATTACGACGACTTGCCATCATCATCATGAAATTTTATTTTTCTTGCACTATTTAGATGCACAATTATATCGAAAAAAAACATGTTTTTGTATCTTTAAATTGTGCTGAGAATACTAACTCATCTTTTTGAAACAGTTTATTTCCAAAAACGATCTATTTCAAACCAGAGGCAAGTCTTTAGCTGTCATCATCACCACCACGGGGGTGTCACGTGAAAATATTGCGTCCTTGATTGGCTGCTGCCGCTTCACACTTCTCCTAGTTGTTCAAGTTGCTCGTCCGTTTCGAGTCAAACCCGATCTCAGCAATTCGTGCTGATCTGAGAAAACCTAGGGAACAACCCGCCAGCAACCTCAAAATTGCTGGAAAAGTTGCCCCATCTGACGCAGGCCTTAGGGAACTGAAATCAAGTGCAGTGGAGCTCTAGGTTCAAGCCCACGTGAAGTGCTTTTATTCATACTCTGTGGCTCCCTAGTGCTTGTAATAGCTTCTTGGTGAGCTATTGCAAGCTCTGCAAAGGGAGGCACATCTTCCCACCCTTTGCAGGCTGTAAAGCTGTGGCTTGCACGGCTCTAGCAGGTCACACCTCGCTCACTGGCTCATCACGAAGCACAAGTGCTGCATGAGTCGAACCACACCGTAAGGCCATATACGGTCGAGTCGCAGCACTTGGGACCATTCGTCACTGCACTCAGGTATGGTATGGTGGCATGGTCGGGAAATGAAGCCCCGACCGTGCCACCATAAGGGGTACAACTTGGAAATGCTGATCGTCATCACATTTGAAACACATTTTTTTATTACTTTTGTGTCGAGTTGTCAGCATTTTAAGGGTGAGGAAACAAGCAGCAGCGAGAGCAAAAAAAAAAAAAATTGAAAGCCGCTCTTACTGAGAATTTATTACGAGCACTATACTCCGTTTCACCTTATGTTGTACCGCAGCGGAGGCTAGAAGTGTGAGCTCATAGCGTTGGTAGCTGTCCTTAATGCACGAGAGCTTGTGCCGCCGAGATCTGCCCCAGAGCAAGGAGCTCGTGCTCGTGGCCTTTTCTGCAGTACATCATAAGGTGAAACAGAGTATAGGAAGCCGTGGAGTATAATTAAAACGCTTCTAAAGGTGAATTAGCATATAAATTATGTGCTAGTGTCTCAAAAATCGAAAAGAAAACAATTTATATATAATCAATAGGTGTAAAAATATACACCAGGAGGACTTAACAAAATATACACCAGGAGGACTTAAACCAGAACTACACAGTCTGTAAGTTTGAAATTTGACACCTTAAACCACTCGGCCACCCCCCAATTTTATTTCCAGGTCGTTTATCGAGGTAGATGAATTTCGTTTGCAGCTGTCGGCTGCAAGAGAGATTGCCTTATTTTAATTTACTTTACTTTTCCCACCAAATATGACAAGTGACCGAGAATAGAACCTCATTTGTCGGCCTAGCCTGTCTTGCTGGGCTCATATTTTGTTTCATCACCCATTTAGGATTCTGTTGTCGCTCATCAAAAGAAAAGAAAAAAAACTGTGACTAAGTGTGACTTGTTCCGGTGTGCAGGTACCCTTGGCAGTAAACTCTGCTAAATGAGGCAAAAGAGATATTATACTTTTTTTTAGCAAATATGCATTGTTAATTTGTTTTAGCAAAATGAGCTACACTATTTGACTAGGGTGAAACAGAATGAGCCTCTCCACCTGGGTCTGTTTTCATCTCTTGCAGACACCATTTCCTGCTTTTTGTGGTTTGTATCAGACTTTTGTGTCTGTCCAGCCAAAGCATCTGTGTTAGACTAAGACTGGGTTCTTTCGGATATCTGCAGCTATTCTCGGCAGCAGATGGCTGCCAATCAGGAACACGAGTTTGTTCTCGGCAACCAAGAGCAAGTATTTTCAAGGTGAGCTATTGCCCGCCTATATGAGTTTTGTGTTCCATTCCTCTTGAATGCCATTTCCTATGTGTAGTGGTCTTGCATTAGTATTTCATTGTCTCTCTTCTGCAAAAACACCGAAGTTTGACTAAGACCGGATTCTTTCTTATACTACATGCAGGTCTTGGAGGCAAGCCAATCAAGGCCAGAAGTTTGCTCTTTGCCGCTCATGGCAAGTGTTTTCAATGTGAGTGATTGATGCCTATCTGAGTTGTGTGTTTCATTTCTCACAGACACTCTATTTCCTGTCTTTATAGTGGTCTTGTGTCAGGCTTTTGTGTCTCTGTCCAGCCAAAGCATCTGTGTTAGACTAAGACTGGGTTCTTTCGGATATCTGCAGCTATTCTCGGCAGCAGATGGCTGCCAATCAGGAACACGAGTTTGTTCTCGGCCACCAAGAGCAAGTATTTTCAAGGTGAGCTATTGCCCGCCTATATGAGTTTTGTGTTCCATTCCCCTTGGATACCATTTCCTATGTGTAGTGGTCTTGCATTAGTATTTCGTTGTCTCTCTTCTGCAAAAACACCCAAGTTTGACTAGGACCGGGTTCTTTCTTATACATGCAGGTCTTGGAGGCAAGCCCAATCAAGGCCAGAAGTTTGCTCTTTGCCGCTCATGGCAAGTGTTTTCAAGGTGAGTGATTGATGCCTATCTGAGTTGTGTGTGTCATTCCTCACAGACATTCTATTTCCCGTCTTTATAGTGGTCTTGTGTCAGGCTTTTGTGTCTCTGTCCGGCCAAAGCATCTGTATTAGACTAAGACTGGGTTCTTTCGGATATCTACAGCTATTCTCGGCAGCAGATGGCTGCCAATCAGGAACACGAGTTTGTTCTCGGCCACCAAGAGCAAGTATTTTCAAGGTGAGCTATTGCCCGCCTATATGAGTTTCAGCATTCGTCAAGGAGTGCAAAATCAATGCCCGGGGGTTGGCCATTGCAAATACGTTGACTCGGAAGCGCATAGGAAGGAAGCTTTACAAAAGTATCCACCTGCCTCAACAAGTGAAACCGAAACTAAAAACGTGGGTTCCATTAAAAAAAAAAAATTGTCAGCCCGAGTTAACTAGGGGGCAGCTCGGAGCAAACAAGCCACGGTACGAGTATGCTCGGTTCAGGCTTCTGTAAGGGTGGTCGATGACTCGGTGTCTTCTAAAAAAAATATTTTTTTCTAAAAGTGTGGTGGTCAAATATCTGGGGATGGGCATTGAGTCGTGATGTTAAGGTAAAAATTTCGTCCACTCCACGGATTCATGTGCCTTGTCCATCTAGCGAGGGGTACAAGGCCTTCAAAATTTTATGTTCGCAAAAGGGGTGCGTCAGTATTGACGTCTCATTTTACATCAGGCCTCTCAATTTAAAGTGAACTATAAATGATATGTCTGAGATTCGTTTGGGTGTACTACCGCTCAGCAAGTATATGGTTCTGTCTCAAAAAATCTAATCTGATGTTAAGCGCACCTTGGGTCTCTACCGACGATTCTTCAGAACGAGACCCAACCGGGACACTAGGGAGGAGCGGCTTATGCAAGGGAGGATACATATACGACAGCTTCTTGCTGACAAGTAATGAAAATAGATATATGGTGGGTGTTTCATTTGCTATGCCTTTTGGAATGTACATTCTTTTTTTTATGTTTCAAGATTTCTGCAGAATTCAATTTCAACTATTGTAAAATACCGAGCATGCGCCCAGATCGCAGAAGTGCCTACCCTCTGTTTTCGGAACGATCCGCAAATAAGCAAAAGGCATACCAGACACCCCATCCACCTGTTTTCAGCCATGCTCAAAGTAATAAAAGAACACCTCAAGTGCCCAGGTGCCCTGGCGTCCATGCCACAATATTGACGGTCGCTGAGCTGACAGATCCGTGCCTAGCACAAGTAATGGCATGGCCTTTGGGAACCAGGGAATCGAGATTAGAGAAGTAGCACAGAAATTGGAGGCAAGCAGCGAAGGTGAGCAGAGTTAACGGAAAACAAAGATGAAGGGGGTCCCGTGGCATGAGGCATCTATGTCCCGTGCATGTAATTTTGAGTGTACTGTAGGCGGCTACTCAAGAAAATTGTTACTTGTGTGTAACTAATCGCAAATCTCTCTTGCAGTTTCCATGGCCGCCCACAAGCCAGCCAGTTCATTCTCGTACAAAGGTGAGGATTCCAGATTTTCTAGTTTGCTCTGAAGCAGCAATACTGAAGCCAGACAAGCGGTACGGCATATTTAATTGACGGAGCTCAGAACAACTGGGGACGCTTTCACTGAAGCTTGTTTTGCTGCAATACACGCATGTATTGCAGCAAAA
This sequence comes from Ixodes persulcatus, assembly GCA_013358835.2. Lineage (NCBI taxonomy): Eukaryota > Metazoa > Arthropoda > Arachnida > Ixodida > Ixodidae > Ixodes > Ixodes persulcatus. The sequence continues at coordinate 218,082 of JABSTQ010007518.1, forward strand.
CAAGCTTCAGTGAAAGCTGAAGCTTTGCTGGTGGCAACAAAATGTGTGCCCAGTTTTGTCACAAGAGGCATATTATGTCACATACATGTAATTTTGAATTTATCCGGCTTAGTGTGCTGTAGGTGGCTGGTCAAAGAAATTGGTACTTGGATGCAACTAATCGCAAATCCTTCTGGCAGTTTCCACGGCCTAAGAGCCAGCAGGTGCCAGTTTGTTGTTCCTCAAAGGTGAGAATTCCAGATTCCCAAAGCAGGAATACTGAAGCCAGACGACCCGAACAGCATTTTTAATTGACGGAGCTCAGAACGACTGGGGGCTCCTGCATTGAAGCTTATTTCTCTGTAACACACGCGGGCGACATTGACGTGTTCCCAATTACGTCGCAAGAGGATATCTATGTCCCGCACATGTAATTTTGAATCTTTCCGACTTAGTGTACTTTACGTGGCTACTCAGAGTAAGTGCTACTTGGACGCAACTAATCGCAAATCTCTCTTCCAGTTCCACGGCCTACAAGCAAGCAAGCACCAGTTCGTTTTTCATCAAAGGTGAGCATTCCCTCAGTTGTTGCGAAGCAATAGTGATGAG
>JABSTQ010007519.1:0-28239 GCA_013358835.2 Ixodes persulcatus
CGGTCTTTCGCTTCTTGCGATAGTTTCTAGCCTACCCAGTTGACTCCAACTATCTTACTTGTCAAAGAAAATGACAGTGTCAGTTTTGCGTATTACTGTTCATGCAAATTAAAAAGCTTGTGGCATCGCGAAAAGCTGGAAGGGGGTTCGTGAGGCGATATTTCATATTTTTGATGGGTTGCAGGGAAGCAGAGTTCGGTAAAGCACTGACATGCAAGGTATTATTACAGCCAGGGTCATACTGCTCATATATCATACAAAAGACAGTCGGCAAACATGAGTCACCGCAATATCCGTGGTTCGAATGCTGCGTGCCAAGCTCCTTCAACTCGTTGCCATGCAACATTTGAAGCACGAAACTCGCGGTGACTTGCGTTCGAGTCTGTATGCAGGCTGTCTTTTGTATGATGTATAAGCAGTGTGACCCCGGCTGAAGGGGTTACTTGTTGTTTGAGAGTGCTTAAAGACCGACGACCAGTTCGCGCTTTCCACTTTTCCCCGCTTCCTCCTCTTCCCCCTTTGACCCTGTCCACCGTGGCCTGTTTCCTCCTCCCCCAGTGTGAGGAGGATCTTCTGCCTTGCAGAATGTCGTTTCTGGTTGTCGGCCTAACAGGAACACTTGCACAATCTGACCTCGGACAAGTCATACAGCCATAGTGGTCGGCGGTCAGTGACAGCTTAGGTATGCAGTAGAAGCTTTGCCCGCGAGTGTCATGCACCCACTTCAGGTCCCTCCGCTCTCAAGAAAATACTATGAAGTGGTATCCAAAAGTTTCCAAACTCCCTCTATCTCCCTCAAATGAGGCCCTTTGGAGGTAACGCAATGGTCCCGGCGAGTCTGTTGGAATGCCCTCTGGAAGTGCTTGTGAATAGAACCAGCCGAGCACGTATTCACCCTTTTTTTGTTTAGCCACAAACTCAGTAGCGCCATCTGTCGGGTAGCCTTGGCACACTTCCGGTCCGCATATATTTCCTAATTTTGTGCGCATCATTCTTGCACCATAAGAATGAATTACGTCCGAGAGCGCTATAAACGACCAATTACCGAAGATAGAGCATAGATTTAATCGTGCAAATACTGCACAATCACTGTCTGGTTTGTTTGGGTTACTAGTGTCTGCTTTCAAGGCCATAACCGTAGCTATGACCTCGACACCAAACAGAGATAACGTAAGTTTCTCCAGTGACAACATGTTTCAAGAAATCACCGTCAGCAATCACAGTGTTCACACATGCAAAGGAAAAAAAACATTTTTTTTTTTTTTTTTTTTAACAGCTTAGATGGAAAAAGGATGTCATAAAACGATTTTACAGCAAAGCAAAAAAAAATTTTAGAAGTATATTTACGGCGCGAGATGATCTTTTGTCAAGCGAGGTGTAATGCTCCACCTTTCCACTTTTCGCTCTCTCGCCTGTGCGCTCCGCCAACACCACCTAGAGGAGAAGGCCAGCACAAGCCTCCAGTGACGTCACGGCAGCAGGCTGACGTGCGCTGCGCTATAGAGCTGAGCTGAAGGCTTCGCGCGCAGCTTTTACGTCGTAGAAACGCGGGTTTTTGCACTATTTGTTTCTTATGAGGGAACATGAGAGCTGTGAACGCCGAGTGATTTAAAGAACAAACTTTAGGTCGCAGGAAAAATTATTATAACTTACAAAATTGTAGTGATATACAAGAAAGTTATATCTTGAGACAGATCTCTTATTTTTTAAGCGATAAACTGGGTGGTGTAATTATCTCTAAGGACATGGGAGTTGTATAAAAAAAGAATCCCTATGAAATGGCAATAATCGAAGTAGTGGGACCAGATAAAATGAACTACAGTAACAATTGAATAAGTGATGCAGATGCATTCATTTCATTTCATTTTATTCACCTCAAAGGCATTCAAAGAGGCATTACATGAGGGAAATTAAAAAATAAGACATAAAAGTATAATTGAACATTAGACACCAACAAGTAAAAATCACACAAAAAACACACTTATTAGCATGTTACTGTTATGATGCAGTTTTACAAATCAAGGTTCACAGTTACACAAATTGATGCACTTGTTTTTAAATGAAATGGGATATCGCTTAGTTACAATATGGTAGGGTAGTTTGTTCCAGTCAGTGTTGCAAAGTACTAAGGAAGAAAAGAGGAAAGTGTTAGTATGGCACTGAAATGGTTCAATCTTGCAGGAATTATCTAGTGTGGATGCTATAAAATTGGCAGCCCGGTAGTAAGTAGATTGAAAATTGGAATCTGAGTAATATACATCTTGAAAAGAACACAATCAGGCTATTTTTCGTCTTCTTTCTAGATGAGGAAGATTTTTGTTAGCTTTTAAAGTGGAGACACTAGTTTCAGATGAATAATCACCGCATATAAATCTGGCTGCTTTGTTCTGAAGATTCGAGCCTCGAGATTAGGTAATTTTGGTGTGGATTCCAAATTATGCTTGCATATTCTAATTTTGGGAGGATAAATGTGTTGTACACGAGTAGTTTTGTTTCAATGGGAGCTAGATATGATGTCCGTCTAATGAAACCAAGTGTTTTAGTGCGCTATTTGTTATTTGCTCGTTCCATGATAATGAGTCTGTAAAATACATGCCCAAATACTTGTACCACGATGAGTGTTCTAGTGGTTGTGAAAGTAATGAGTACTAGGTTAGTGTTTTAGTGGAGGATTTAGTTACGGACATTTGTTTGCATTTATGAGTGTTAATGTTCATCAGCCATAGGGAACATCATGACGATATCGTATCTAAATCGTCTTGGACAATATTGTGATCATTAGGTGTATTAATTTTCCGGTAAATAACGCAATCATCAGCAAATAGTCTAATTGTTGATTTAATTGATGATGGTAAGTCATTGATATATATCAGAAACAATAGAGGCCCGAGTACACTACTCTTAGGGACACCTGATGCAACAGTAACGAGACCCGAATTGCCAGACAAGTACAAAAGTAATAACATTCTAAAATTTCGATCTGCTGGTCTCTTGGGTTCTGAGATATCGTAGTTTGAAAGATGTATTGCATATATTTTGACAAACTTTAATTAAACCTGTGATATATCTGTAAAGGTTCAACAATTTAATGCACTCTGCCTGTTCAAGCATAGTACTTGTGTTGCAGCAACCTATCTGGTTGCTACATTGAAAAAAACACCTGTTACCTGTTTCTTGGAAATGTCATAACGTGAAAACTATCTTTGCAGCAAAAGTACCGTAATACCAGTCATGGGCACGTTACCAGTAAAAAGTAACAGTGTTACAGTTACAATTACCTAGAGAGAAAAAGTAACTCTGTTACAGTTACAGTTACCGGTTTCAAAAAGTAACGTGTTACAGTTACAGTTACTGCAAAAACAGTAACGCTGTTACTTTCTCGTTACATTTTTTTTTTTTTTTTGCGTCATTCGCCGTTTCAGCATTTTGATGTGCATAATTTATATGCAATAATTGTTATAACTTAAAATCAACCGTTTTTCAAAATTGTCATTGGCCCACGTCAGTGAACATTTTGGTTTATTTTTCACTCCGAACGAATGAGGACAGAGATGGTCACATAATTAGATTCTAGTATTTACTCGGAAGCAGGCCTAAACATAGCATGTCAAGCAGCTTCCAAAGACTATAGGCGGAAAGGGGACAATTAGCTTCAGGTGCTTTACGAGTGTGCGACGACCACCGCGGCGTCTATGTCCGAAACGCCAACTCTGGAAGTCGTGTTCACTAGAGTGGCTTCGAAGATAAATAATAAATTAAACAAGTGCCGGCTTTCTGCACGATTCGGGGACGGCTTTCTTGAAATCTATTAGGGATGAGGAAACGGCGAACGACTGGTAGCAAAAACGACAGCACGGACATATCCCAGACATAGCCCAGACGGAATACTCGGAGAAATTGCACTACCACCAACACCCACAGATGGTATGCACGAGAGAAGAGTGAACCACAGTCGGTGAAACAGACATTGTTTGCCGCCCCTACCACCGCGGGCGCCGCTTCCTTTATCTCCCTGTTTCGTACTGACTCGAATGTCGTACATCCTCGGTCGTGGGCTGAACCAGGCTGTTTTTTGTTTGTTTATAGCGTAGCCACGCTTTTTTTTTTTTTTTGTCAGCGAGAAGTTTGGAGAAAAATACTTCAAGATGCCAATTTCTCCATGTCCGCGGCAGTGGGTTCAATTTATATAGTAAAAAAAAAAGTAACTGTAACGGCCTGAACAGTTACAGTTACCCAATAAAAAAGTAACAGTGCTACAGTTACAAGTTACCAGTATTAAAGAGTAACGCGTTACAGGTAAAAGTTACCGGAAAAAGTAACTAGTTACCGGTAACGCGTTACTAGTAACTAGTTACTGCCCAAGACTGCGTAATACCTAAACGTTGCCCCCAGGCACATAGCCAGGGGGGAGGACCATGGGACCTGCACCCCCCCCTCCCCCAAAATCTTCCATCTTGCTGGGACCTCCTCTCCCCCCTCCCCCTCATACAACATTTTGTCATGGGCGCCCCCCCCCCCCCCCCCACCCCCCCCCCCAAAAAACAAAATCCTGCCTACGTGCCTGGTTGCCCCATACACTGATGTACCTCGACAGTACCGACCGAGTCTGCGAAACGACACAGGTACTTTAGGGCGGCTAAAAACAAGTTTTGTACACAAATGGAAGTGGGCATGGGAGCTTCATATTCAAAGTTGCTTGCATTTACAATACAAAAGAGTCGTAAATAAGAAATTGGTCACATTTGAACACTGCAAAACGAGCCTCCTGGTATCCATAGCTTCTGCAAATATCAGTCTTGAGAAAAATTTATTCATATCCATCTTAGATGCTGTAGATTTTGTGACACCGAGACACACAATATCTGTGCAGCATGTCGGCATTTACACTGTAGCACCACAAGGATACCCAAAAGACTGCTACAAGGACACTGACTATCTGCGCGCACACACACACACAGACTTCAGAGAGCAGTTGTCTTTGCATGAGGACGAAGCGCAAGCACCTTGCTGGCCGGACAGGAACTAATTTATTTAGCCTTGATCCCTTAGCTTCTTTTTTTTAGATGTTGCACTGGCACCCACAATAATACTGCTGTCATCTTGCAACAAAGGTTTCTCAGTTGAATGTTTTCACTGCAGTCCACCATGTGCTTCAGCTCGAACTCACAATGGGTTCATCATCACAGGCGTCAGACATACTCTTCCTTGGTCCGAGTTCGCTTCTTGACATCCGTGACGGTTGGCAGCTAGTGTTCTTTGATTGCAGAGTTTCAGCTTTCCATTTCTTTTGTTTGGCATTAATGCAAACATTCATCTTGCTGCAAAAATGTCACAAGAAAACGCTTGTGCATATTCTTAATGACAACACGTGTTTCTAAATGAGCTCACCGGTATGTTAATTTTAACAGGCGTCGAAGTCGGAAGTCACCTCCTTGGCGAGTAGTTCCATTACGAGATATGTAGCAAGTCGGCGCTGGCTGGGCATCACCAATTGTAGAACATAGTTGTGTTCTACAGCATTTACACCAGGAAAAACAAGCCCTTCCCTAACGAGTTTCACTGCAAGAGCATAGTCTTCCTGTGCAAGCAAACTGTAGCCAACTTGTTTCGTGCTGTCGATGCGGCCTTGCATTTTTCGCCCTTCAGGTTTCGCCCCTCAGGTGGTGTAGACTGCACGGCTGGTCACATAGCCCAGGGCCGGGAGGGAGTGTCTTATTTTTTACAGCCCAGGGCCACATTGCAGGTATACCACGTTGCAGGTAGGGCGTCAAGTATCCACTTGCTTGTGAAGATCTTCCTTGTTTCCATCCTTGCTAGCTGTAGTGATCGTCGACAGCGTGCTCCTCAGCAGTATTTTGTTTTCACCTTTGTAAATGTGCCTGGTCGACACGTGATATTAGAAGCAAGCCAGTTGCCTACACATTCCAAAGCAATTTTCTAGGCTGTCAGTTTTCAGCTTGTCCCATGGAGGCTGTACAGCAGCCCGAGTTTATCAATGCAGTATCCGGGATGTGTATTTGACCGCTTCTGCAGGAAATGGAAGGAAAAAGGAGGAAATCATATAAATGCAAAGAAAGGTAATGTAATCAAAAATGGTAATAAAAAAAAAAAAAGGAATGCTCTTCTTTAAAGTGCAGCTAAAGTGGTTTTGTATTTGAGAGAAAACACTGGCATTGTTTTGATCTAGTATTTTGGATCACGAACATCAAAAGTATTTTTGAATTTGATGTGCCGAATACGCTATAGTAATAATAATAATGCTTATTGCACGAGCATATAAAACCAGGTACAGACAATAATAATAATATTTTCTTTGTTGAGCCTGAAGGGGCTCCAGCTACATTTTTAGTATATGCCTCTGTTGTATAGCTAAGTAAACTGGTCAATGAACCATATTCCGGCTTGTGTGCACTCTAAACTACAGCTCAAAGACCCGCTAAAATGAGCAATGCTATATGCACTTCGGACGGAAATTGCTATACGCACTACGCGGAGAGCTCATGCCGCTCGGGACACCCTTTTCGAACTGCGCGTGTATCACTGGGGAGCTCGTTAAAGGGGTACGTACTCGTTAAATGGGGTACTCCGGCGATTTTTTCATGGTCGCTGATTTGCCTCCAAATTGGCTCAACACACCGATAGACACGGCTCTACGAGTTCCCGAAGTATTGTGTGAAAAGAAAAAAAATTCGCGAAGTTATTGAATTTTCGAATTTCGTTTTCATCGTGTTTCTCAAACCGGGAGCCCCTACTGGCAACATAGAAGTGTGACGACAGAAATGGTACAAAGTGGGCAGTAAGCAGCAGAAACCCATGTTCCCAACTGATTACAAGACGTTTGATGGTGGGAAAAGAATGTTTGGTAACTGATTCACTGAGAAGCATGCAAAAAACACTTGAAATACTCTGTTTAAGACTACATGCACGACCTGAAAATCTGTACCATGTGTGACGTCACACCACCGAAGAGCGCGCGAAAATTTGAATGCTGGTTTCGGCATCATCTTCATTTACGGTTTTCTCAATTGCTATTTTGAATTTCGAGAAAATAAATAGCATACCACGATGACTGAAGTCCGGGTAGTCAGAATATGCAATTTGTTTAGGTAGCTCAAGAAACGGCCGGAGTACCCCTTTAATACAGCCCCCCGCCTGCGTTCACGCTGCTTCGCGGCGACAGTATGCGGCTGCTAATTACAAAACTTAACCAGTACACGCCGCTTCGCGGCATCCAGCCGGCAACCCAAGCCCCGCTGTCCCCGATCGCACCTCCGGAAGGGAGTCCCACACCATTTAGTTCTGCAAAGTTTCGTCAACAACAATCGTTCATCGCAAAAAGAAATGTCGTAAATATCGCCAAATGCCTCGACAAAACAAAATGTTCGAGAAAAAAAGAAAAAAAAAATGCCCACCGCGGATCAAACCCGCGTCCACTTGTGTATGAAGCGGACACCTTAACCCCTATGCTATGCCACCTTTTTTTTTTTTTCCCAACAAAAACAAGTGTATTTACATATCACAGTTACACGTAGCATGCGTGGACACTTTCACATGTTTAGTCATTCTTTTGTGAGGACAGAGAGACCCAAAGAGTCAGTCCCGGTTTACAGCACACAAGATAGCACAAAGAGTCAGTCCCGGCTAATAGGCTACAGTCAGAAAAACGTTCTTGCTCGCGCCCTTACGAAACCCGTTGCCTTGCCGCAATCAACCCGTAGCGGGCCAGAAAGCGTGGGAGCCCCAGTTAGCCCCGCCCCTGCCCCTCCGTTGCCGGGCGCGCTGGTCCCCGAGTTGTTTTGCCTCCAGTCTATCCTTTATGTGCTGCCATTCCCTTCCTTCGTGGTATTCCTCTCCCGCGGCAATCGAGAGGAGCCACCTCAGCCTTGACGTGACGTAGTCCCATGTCGGCCTAGCGTCGGTGTGACATTCCACCATGGCAGTGCGCGCCAACCAAGTGGCCTGTAGACCCAGCAGGACAATTGCCGGGGCTACGTCCGAATTGTCAGCACCTCTGAGGTGCAAATACTTAAAGGTTATCCACTCAATTTCGAAAACCTGCCCAAATGCCACCCTGAGTTCGTCCCAGAAGAGGTACGCGTTTGAGCATTCGACGAAGACGTGTTGTATAGTCTCACTCGAACCACACAGGTCGCAGTTCGTAGACCAGGGAACGAAAAAACCCCTCGCGTCCAACCACACCTTCACAGGCAGCACCTCGAGGTGGAGTCGGACAAAAAAATCCTTAGTGGATGCCGGGACAGGGAACCTCCGCACCCGCTTGAAGAGCCCTGCTGCGCAAAGGGGGACCGGCTCCATTCTGTACAGGGGCGCTGGGAGCACGATGGCGATTGTGTCCCAGTACAGCTTCTTGCGGCTGGCAGCAAGGAGGTACTCCCATGAGAAGTGGACCAGGAAGAACTCAACTGAAGCGGCGATTTCTGCGTAGAACCGCAGACCCGCTCCCCTGGTGGTGCGACCTGTGGTACTGACCATCCATCTGCCGAGGTACGGGTAGCCGAGGTGATGTAGGGCACTTAGAAAGAGGGGGTCTCGCCTGTCTCTGAAGAGAAGGAAGCGCTGCACATGGAGCTTCAGCACCACGTTCACAAGACCCAGACCTCCGGCCGCCAAACTGAGGAAGAGGTTGCTGCGCCGCGTCCTCTCCATCGTCGACCTCCAGATGAAGCTCGCCCAGCTTCGGTGAATACGATTGGCAGTTGACTCGGGGCAAACGGCAGCTTGTGCCCAGTAGAGTATTGCTGGATATGAAGTAGAGTTGCAGACGTACGCTCTATTAAAGAGCGATAACCGCCTGCCGAGCCACGGGGAGAGCTTCACCTGAATGGCGTTGGTCTTCTTCCGCCACTTTTCCACCGTGGGCCCACGTTCTCCAATCGGTGCACCCAGGTAGCTGTCAACCGTTGTTCTCCATTCGATGTCTGCGAAGATTTTGGGCGTCGTGGCCCAATCCCCGAGCCAAGCACCAATGGACTTCCGTCGGTTGACCTCTGCTCCAGACGCCTGGGAGAATACCGCAACGTGCTGCAGAGCAGTCTCAATCTGAGCCTTGGAGCTGCAAATCAAGGCCACGTCATCGGCGTAAGCCAGGAGCTTCACGTGTTGACTGCCCATCTGCAGTCCTTGAATGGTTGTGTCCCGAATGATGGCCCGGCAGAGGGGCTCCAGCTGTAGGGCGAAGAGTATGGGAGAGAGCGGGCAGCCCTGTCGCACCGAGCGGCCTATCGATATGGAGCGCCCTTTCTCGCCATTGACGAGAAGTCTCGTCGATATGTCTCGGTAGCAGAGGCCCACCCACTCCAACATCTCGTCCCCAACCTCACATTTCTTCAGCACAGCCCTTAGGAACTCGTGGGACACCCGGTCAAAGGCTTGGCTCATGTCTAGTTGAAGGACCGCCAACGGCTGATGTCCCTCACCACTTGCCTCCCTGACGATACGCATGGCGTGGAGGTTTCGCGCTATGGAACGCCCCCGTAGACCGTAAGCTTGATGGTCGCCCACCACGCACCGAAGTCCGAGATCCAACCTTCTCGCCAAAATTTTTGCAAGAATTTTGTAGTCCCCACAAAGAAGGCTGATGGGCCTGTAGTCCGTCACTGCAGGATCGGAGCCGTTGCCTGCCTTTTTCGGGATGAGAACCGCAAGACTTTCCCTCATGGACGGAGGGAGGAGTTTTCGCTGAAAAATATCTTCGTATACCTCTACCAGAATGGGGCAGAAGGAGGTCCGCGTACCTCTTGTAGAACTCTGCGCCGATTCCATCCGGTCCGGGCGCTTTGTTGCCGGACAGCTTCTTGATGGCTTGCCGTACCTCAGACTCTCTGATTGGAGCGTTTATTAAGTCCTTTATATCTTCCGGGACGGTGGGAAGCTCTTGGAGGAACGCGTGGTGGGTGCTGGCATCGCATTCCTGTTTGCTAAAGAGTTTTCTGTAGTGTGATTCAAAAGCTGCAGCCACCTCCTCCTGCCCGCTCACCTGGTGGCCCTCGTACCGCACATTGGAGATGTGGTTTGCCTGAGCGCGCTTCCTTTCGAAGGTCCGGAAAATCTTCGTGGGCTGGGTCTCGCCCTCCAGGTTTAGCTCTCGGCTCCTCAGCTGAGCGCCCCGCAACCTCTCCTCCAGCATCTCCTGAAGGCGTGTCTTGCAGTGTCGAATATCCTCAGCGAAGGTGCCAGGCCTCTTCTCCTCTTCCTCGAGTATGATGCGGAGTGTGCCCGTCAGAGCCTGTTCTTCCTGTCTGGCCTCTGCTGCCTTGCTATGTGAGAAGGCCTCGGCAAGCTCTCGCAGCTCTCCCTTGAAAGCCTCCCACGTGCAGGCGTCCACCACCCTCCCAAAGTTCTCCAGGCGTTGCTGCACCCTCGCTGAGAACTCTTGGTTGTCTAGGATGGCCATGTTCATTTTCCAGGAGCCTCTCACACGACGCTTAGTCGCCACGTCGCCTCTCAGCTCGGTGGTGACGAGGCCATGATCCGAGAAGGGCACCATCTTGACACCGTAAGAATCAGCCCCCGCGAGAAGTCCGCCGGAAACGTAAAGACGATCTAGCCTTGCATGGGACCCTCCCTGCCATCTCGTGTAACGCGGCGTGAATCCCGGGAACCTTGAAGTGACGTCCACCAGGTCGTTGTCTCGTAGTACGTCGCGAAGCGTAGAGGCACTGCTGTCTTTCCCGGCAACACCACCGGCCCTGTCTGTAGAGCTGAGCACGCAGTTGAAGTCTCCCCCGAGCACGATGTCCCCAGGGGTGTCCAACATGTGCCTCATCGTCTCGAAGAAAACCCGTCGCTCGCTTAGGCTGTTCGGAGCATACACCGAGATGAACCGTATTAGCTGGTCACCGATGAGGCAGTCCGCCGTCGCGCAGCGCCCATCGTCGCCCAGGTCCCGGTCAACAACGGCGATGTCCCCCCGTTTCCGCACGAGCACCGCCGTTCCCCCAGAAAACCTCGTTGTGAGCGTGTGGATACAGTAAAAAACGTGCCCGAAGGCACGCACGAATGACTTGGCCATCTCTGGCGTCGATAACTTTGTCTCCTGAATAAAAGCGATATCTACCATTTCCCTATTTAGTAAATCGAGGAGCCACTGCTTCCGCTTCCAGGTTATCAAACTGACCATATTTAGAGTTCCAATTTTTAAAATACCTTTTCGCGGGCCTTGACCCATGTTCAGTTCGGGGGAGGGGGTGGAGAGATGATCAAGAAGAGCTGGGGGGAGGGTCTTCTGCGGGAGAGGGAACTCCGTCTGGGGGAGAGGGGTCTTCGTTTTTCTTCCCCCTCAGCTTCATTTTGTTCGCCCGCTCTTCCTCCGATGCCTGGGTTGCTTTTTTCTTGTTGTTTTTCTTTTTCGTTGGGGCCGGCTGCCACCCTTCGCTGTCCTTGGCTGACGTGTCCTCGGCGACGCATTCCGGTTCTTCGTCAACAAAGGCGGCGGGAATGGACGGGTTTGTCGCTTCCCCTGTTTCCTCTGGCTCAATGGCGATGGGAGCCGGGGAGGCCGTAGCCTCTCCGGCCGCTGCTGCCGCCGCTTCACCGATGGTCACCTTGTCTCCTCGCTGACTCCACAGGGCTGGTCGTCGACGTTTTCCGCGACATTTGGGAGGCTCACAGCGTTTGTCACCAACTCTTCCATGTCGGCATTGTCAAGCTGCTCTCCAGAGTGCTCGGGCCTCCTGGCGCCGCGGTTCATGTCTGCGTATGATCGCGTGCACTGTTCCGGCTCGTGACCGAACCCACGACATACTCTGCACCATGGAGCTACACATTGTCGCCGCATGCGGCCGATCTTCTCGCAGCGCAGGCAGAGGGGCGGCCGCCCCGGTACCGAGAACAGCACCTTCGTACCGTCGATGTTTGCCTGGTGCGGCAGCTTGTCCGGGCCGATGGCGTCTCCCAGGATCATGGTCCCGTTCCTGGTGGTAGTTTCCAGGTCACCGAATCCCTCCCGCCTCCACATCTCACGCTCTACGCGCTTGACTCGACCGAATGGCGTAAGCAGTTGTTTTACGACTTCGTCTGGTGTCGGGATGGGCACCCAGTGCACCTTCACGGTGAGCTCTCTCACGCTAGGGTCAATGACGAGGCATCTTTTCCCTTTGACGACCAGCTCCGACCTGGCGGCCAGAACGTCCCTTGATTCGGCGCTGTGGAGGGTCACCATCCAAACGTGATTGAACTGGAGAGGGCCCAGGCCGGCTATCTCCTCCATGTTCAGCACGTCTTTCAGTGCGTCCCCAAAGTCCTCGATTCGATACGGTCTTGCTGAAGGGTCTCCGTGCAGAATAACAGTGTTGAGAGCGTTCTGACCTTTTGGCAGTTGCGGCAGGATGACCTTGTACTCAGTCGACGTGGTAGCCATGACGGAAGAAACCCGGCCGGAGGCGGCCGTACTCGCTGCACCGCGGGAGCCCATTTCCGTGCGACCTCCTTCGACGGGAGCGCGCGGGAAACTATTCTTCTTTAACAGTTCGTGTTATACGAGACCCGACATGGCAGCTGCCGATAGTTTTTTTTTTCTTAGATTTGTTATGTCGGTTGCCGGCAAAATCTACACTTCCTATTACCACTCATACAATCACGTGGCTGCAGCAGAATCTAAAAAAGTGCGCAAGGGCCGCTGACATGCCGCCGACCGCCTGATTTTGCAATGACAAGCCAGCGGCCCGAGCTTCCCCGACCTTGCGAACGCGACGAAAGCGTCACCACGTTCGCACGAACGGACGGAGCTTGTCAACTGAGCCGATCTAGTAACGTTGCTACTAACCCTAAGTTACCGCCAGTCAACACTGGCCAGACAAATGCTGTAGATATTTTTCCGACTGGTGGCCAGGGATGAAAAGAGTATTCAGTACCCAGCCTTCTACCGGACACTTTTTTGTCTTCGTTGACCCAGTTGCTGCCAGTCAACATTGGCCGGACAGGTGCTGAGGATGTTTTTAAGACTTGTGGCCGGGGATAAAAAGAGTGGTCAGTAGCCAGCCTTCTACTGGACACTTTTTTGTCTAAGTTGACCAAGTTCCTGCCGGTCAACAATTGCCGGACAGGTGCTGAGAATGTTTTTAGGACTGGTGGCCGGGGATGAAAAGCGTGGTCAGTAGCCAGCCTTCTACTGAACACTTTTTTGTCTACGTTGACCAAGTTGCTGCCGGTCAACATTGGCCGGAAAGGTGCTGAAGATGTTTTGAGGACTGGTGGCCGGGGATGAAAAGAGTAGCGAGTCCCAGCCCTCTACCGGACACTTTTTTTGTCTTCGTTGACCAAGTTGCTGCCGGTCAACATTGGCCGGACAGGTGCTGAGGATGTTTTTAGGACTGGTGGCCGGGGTTGAAAAGAGTGGTCAGTACCCTGCCTTCTACCGGGCACTTTTTTGTCTTCATTGACCAAGTTCATGCCGGTGAACATTGGCCGGATGAGTGCTGGTCACCTTTTTGAGGCGGGTGACCAGGGAGGAAACGAAGACTTGGTGGCCAAGCCCTTCCCGAACATAATTTGTTCATTGGTTGCCAATGGAAAAACTAAGACTCTGTTGCCGGGGGCTTAACAGTGATCTTTTGGGGACCTTTGGCCAGCTGCTTGCCAGTGGCCGGGCTGGCCAGGCAAGTGCCGAGCAAAAATCAGTCATTGGCCAGTGTATGGCCGAAATTTTGTGCTGCCTGGGTACATTACAAATTACTTTGACGTTACTTTTTGTAGCGTGAGCTACACTGGCCGAGGTTGAGCAGCTTCGCGTGGCTCTCATAATGAGCCGTGCTCCGTGCTGCGCAAGCGCGAGGAGCAGTGACGTCACACGGCGCACAGCTGGCGGGGCGGAGCCGCCGTCGCCGCGGGCTCCGCAACCACCGCGCGCGCCTCACCGGTCTGCGCAAGCGCGAGGAGCAGTGACGTCACACGGCGCACAGCTGGCGTACCGGAGCCGCCACCGCCGCGGGCTCCGCGCCACCGTGCGCGCCTCGCCGGTCTTGACATTTGAGACGTCATAGCGCGGCAGACGCACTGGCGCCGCCGCGTGCCCAGCTGTGTGCCTCCGTTGCGCAGTAGCCAAGTCTGACGCTGCACCGGAGCTGCTTGATAGCGCCTCTCATTTTGTGCGCATAAGCTCACGCTACGTATATCCAGGCATAGCCGAGCTAAGCCACCGCAATTTTTTTTCGCACACTTATCCAGAAAAAAAAAAATAGAAATCCGTTTGATATTTTTCAAAAATGTTCTGCAACACTACTTTTCATTTCTCATATGCCCGCATTATGGTAGTCCTCGTAAAAAAAAAAATATTGTATTTAAGAGAAAGATTATAGGTGCACTTCGTTCATCTGTAAGCTGACAAGGCACCGAAAGCTTCAACCGCACCCGCCGTTCTTCTAGCTTATGGCCTCCGGAAATGATCCCTGGAATTGTGCAGACAAAGCTAGCACTGCACATGCTCGGTAGCAGCCTCTACTTCCACTATGAGATTTGTAGATAAAGAAGCGATCTCCGAAAGCTCCCTTTTGACTAAGGTATGTTGCCTGTGATTCACAAGAAAGAGAAAAACTTGGTTCTAGCGTTACAATGTATTGCCAATGCAGAATCCAGCTGTCCCAGCTTACCTTGATGTGTTTTCTTGTATTAGAGTTTGTTGTTCTTGCTGATGACAATGTGTTTTTTTGGCAAGCAAAGTATGCACTGAAAGTCTAGGTTTCCGTTCTCCTTAATGCCCAGAATTTCGAGCATTCGAGACGACGGACACTCCATGACCGAAAACTCGACAGCCATAGAAAAAGTGGCAGTTACGGGTTATCAATCCTTCATCGGTTCTCAATTTCATACCAAAATTCATCGAGGCCATGGGAGGGGAGGGCATCGAGAGAGAGAAAAGTGGTGGCCATCGGTCTCACAAAACAATAGAGGATCACATCACTTTTAAGAGTTCAATCTCTCTCTTTCTCTCAGCACTCATTAGATGACCTAACCCCCCCCCCCCCCTTTTCTATGTTGACAGTTGACTAATGTGAGGAGAAGACTCGACCACCATGCCCAGACAAGTAAACCAAAAGATGCATCGTCTGGACCGTCGAAGACGATGCTCTTAGATTCGTGCCGGGCGCCTTTCAGCCGTGTCTCAAGCAGACTTGCACACGTTACTAAAAAAAGTAATCGATTACAATTACAATTACAACCTCAAAAAGGTAATCGAAAAATTACTCTAAAGTAATCATTTGCTTCCCACGTTACTTATCATTCAACTTTTTTTTTTTTATTGCGGTAGCATATTCCTTGGGGTCTCGCGCTCAAGTAATCAAAAAAAAAAAAAACCTTGATTGTTTTTGCTTAGTGCTGAGTGAGTGACGCAAACACAGTTAATCCCTCTTGTGAAAAAAATAACATAAAAAACGCGCTGTTTAAATACATTACACACAAGAGGCTGAATAAGGTAATTTTTCATACCGGTACGTAGTCTCCGGTGTACCCAAAAAAATGTACCCATTAAACGAAGCATAGTGAAGTGGCCTACTAATCCTCGAGGTCGCATGCAAATGTGGTTTCGAAAGAGAAAACAAATGCAGCGTTGCCCAGAGCTAAATGACTCCAGCACAACTAACCTCCCCCTCCCCCCCTTTAAAACAAAAGGAAAAAAAACGAAATTGAGGAAAATTGTAATGGGTATTTTGTAATCGATTACAGCAAAAGAGTAATTCAAATACAAGGATTATTACTCCTTAAAGGAAGTAATTGAAGCGTTACAATGTTACAGTAAAATGTAATCGATTACAAGTAATTCATTACTTGTAACGCGTTACGCACAAGTCTGGTCTCAAGAGCGTGCTAGAATACAGTAGCGCACATCAAAGACAAATATATTTGGACACCATCGCCCGACGCTACATCGTGTGTTACGCGAGTTGTGAACCCCTGAATCGACGGGTACGGACCCGCGTTTGATGTCTGTGCAGGTGGCGGGTGACGTTGAAGAAGTTGGAAAGGGTGAAACGGTGTAAAAGTCAAAAAATAAATAAACACGAAGAGCTTTCTCCTGCCCGGGAGGAGAAGAAATACACGATGGAAGGCGACGGAGAGCCTACTCGGCGTTGTCTTACTTGATATTTGCCTTTCGTATATTTCTAAATGTCTTGCCCGTTTTTCTGGTGGTTCTAGTGACCGGTCGTACAAAAAATCGTATTTTCGTTTCGGCTAGTCTTTCCTTCCTGATGTTTTCTATTTTGTTGAACTTGCTCTCTTTATACTGCTGAATGTTCTGCTCGTATTGCTCTAGTTACTGTATTCTGCTGGTATATTTAAAAAGTAACGAGTAATTGAAGTAATCCGTTACCAATATTTTGTAACGAAATTACACTACAAATTACTTCCTAAACGAAGTAACGAGTCAATTACAAAATTACTTGAAAAAGTAACGGTTTACAAGAAATTTGTTACTTGTAACGGATTACTTCCAAAGTCTGTTCGAGTCATACAGTTTCTAGATGACTCTTCCGCAGAGGCCTATAATTATGTTGCACGATACAGGCGCCGCACAAAAGCCGATGCAGATACCCCACTTTTGCGTAAAGAGATTTCCTTCACAATAAACAAATGTGTGCTTGAAGTAAAAGGTCAAAAGATCTAGAAAATATTCGACGTTAATACCACAGGAGCTTTAGAATGAAACAATTATGCCGTAGCATCATTTTCTAAAGATCTTGATTTTTGACTTATATCAGACATTAGCTTTTTTTTTTCGGGGGGGCGGGGGGGATATCTTTGTGCAAAACAGGGGTGTCTGCATCGGCCCTTGTGGAGCGCCTTTTTAAGCAACATTTTTCTAAGTGTCTGCGGAAGATAAATTTCAGAGAATTTCCGGCACTCGAACATGTTCAAAGTATAGAAATTACAGAGAAGATGCAAGCGAGCTGGTGAACTTTCAACATTGTAAAACCCGAGACGTAGGACAATAAAGAGTGAAAAAAAAGGGTCCTACGTCTCGGGTTTTACAATGTTGAATGTTCAAAGTCTTCAGATATTTGAATGTGTTCCTTCTTCTGAGTAAACAGGCTGACACACAAACTAGTAACGTGACGGAGATGTTGGAGGTGTTTGGGCACGTTTGTAGCGGCCTGGAATTCACACCTGAGAGTCCAAGAGAATTGAGACTGCAGTTCCTGGTCCTCAGCTTAAGTCTCCAGGATTGCCATAATTGCTGGATGGGTGAGCCACCTCTACTGAAAAAAAACAAAAAAACTATATGAGCCCATATGACAAATCATATGGCATAGTATAGATTTTTATGGTTCCACATGGCTGAATCATTCGGAGCCATACCATCCACATATTGTTCCGGATAGTTGGATATGGCTGAACCATACAGAGCCATAATATGCAGATATGGTTCGGTATAGTTGGATATGACTGAACCATTCCATACACACATGGTTTCGTATAGTTGGATATGGCTTAGCCTTACAAAGTTATATTCATTGATATGGTCGGTCAGAAGAGTACAATACTCAACTGTATACATCCATATCACTGCAAATAATTCCACCGTATAACAGGTATGAACTGTATCTAAGCATGCGGCACTAAATAGTAAAACCATAGAGAACCATATAACCCATATGGTGGTTTGGCTACAGTAGCGGTGGCGCTAGTGGCGCTTATAGCAAACTTCCGGTCAAACACTGTTCAACTTCCGGTCAAACGCTGTTCAAAATTCCAATATCGCACCAATATGTAGCGGCGTGGGCAAGTTCTATGCTGGGGAACCATAACAGTGGTTTTGACCAAGGCAATCAGGTAGGAACGAGAGAAATCGCAAGAATGTCGCTGCTTAAATTACTTTCACTGCCGAATCTCCCTGCATTTTTTAGTTTTTAAATATCTTTTCATATTGTCATACCTAGTACAAGCCCCGACAAGGGCACCCCTAGCGGCAAATGGGTCGGTTGAATCGGGAAGCTTCTGCAGTCGTTGTGTCGTTTGTGGGTTGTAACGGCACCGGTAGTTGCGGGTTTGCGCTGTAGTTTCATAGATGGCTATTTTGCACCATAAAGGCCACAACAGTTGCTGCGCATTCGGCTGAAACGGTACGTTCTAGAACGCGCCCAGCACAAAGTTTTACGGCTTCCCCAGCTTCTCTTCAAAGCCGCACGAGGCGGAGCGCCGCGCGAGCAGGGGGTGGGTGCGACTTGTGCGTCGATGCAAGTAATTGGTGTTTCTCACCTTGCAGTTCGTGCTTTGCTTTAAGCTGCTGACGGATAATACAAATAAATCTTTCCAGCGACGATTGAACAACAAGAAAACCTACAACAAACTCTAAAATATGCAGCGAACACTTAACCGGGAAGGAGAAGCGGAACGCGGTCGACCGCGCAAGCAACAATCCGTCAATCTTTCCATTAGCCTAACGCATGCGCCGATATCTGAACGTTTTGGCTCAACGGGTCCACATTGGGAATCTGCTGTGTGGACGACCGGAAAGTAAATGAATATAAATGAAAAATAAACTTAATAAAACTCCTAAATCAACTCCACAAAATTGAAAGTTAGTAAAAAAATATTCGAAAGTGGATGAAAATATGTACTTTATTTTAACATTTAATGTTTAGCTAATTATTAAATTACACAGAAACTGGAAGCCAGAAAACGAACGAGGCATAAATCAAAGCGCACGGGAACTTCGGCATGTTCACGGACGGCAAAACTGCTAATGAGAATAACAGAACTCATGCTGATAATATGCAATGGATAGTATTCACTCGCGGTCATAGCTGAGCTCGCTGCTGCTGAGCACGCACTGTTGGCAAGCTTCCAACACGTCCAAATGCCTTGCACTCACATCGCATCATCCATTGACAAGTTAGTCTTCTAGAGGAAGTCTAGCAATGTCTGGGCGATTCTCAACACACAAAGGAGAGTCCCGGTGAGAAGGTAGTTTCTCCTTCTCCTGCCCTGTATGTGCTGTGAGCAGTGGCATCAAATATGGCGTCCAGTGTATACCATCAATAGATACGACACTGGACAAAATTGCAATATACAATTTCAAGATACGTAGTTACAGATATGAAATAGGACTACAATTGTGAGGCTGCTGATGACGATGTCCAATTAATAATATGAGGAGAAGGCGCGCCTTATCGGTACGCAGATAGAGTCTCAGTTTTTTACCCTGTAAATTTTTATCGTAATTTTACAAACACATTTGTCTTAATTTTGACAGACCTTGTGTCCATTTCTTAGTTAAATACATAAAACCCGTTTTTTTAGGTTGACCAAAATAGTATTAGTTGTGTGCCAAAGAGTACTTTAGTAGAGAATAAATGCATTAAAAGTGCATTTATTTTTTAATCCTGCTAAAAGCAATTACTTATAGTAAAGAAGCCAAGGGCTGTACGAAAAATTCTACAGTGCTCTGTAAAAGGTACAAAAAAAAAGGAAGGGAGGAATGCAAAATAGAAATTATGTAGAAATCCATTATTCACAGTAAAGGACATAGGCGCCCCCAACCTCACAGGAAGTGAAGGTGGCGCGTTGCATGTCTACCAACGAGGTAGAGGGCCTTAGAAGTATAAACAGGCAGCTAAAAGTGACACCTAGTTGGCCGCCGCCATGTTGCTCATTTTTGACTACTAGGCAGGTAACCTTATAGTGTTATGTCTAGATTTGAACGAAGTTCCGCACACAAATATTTCCTTATTGATCTTTAATAACAGTACCGACAATATTGCCGCGCGCAGGGCCGAGAAAGCAACGCTCGGTCACGGACCACTAGAAAGTCCTTGTTTATTCTTGTTCCGGACGTAACTTCTAGATCCCCATGTGGCGGGTTCGAATCCCGGCTGAGGTGCCCGCAATCTGACGGAGGCTTATTGCGGAGAAGGCGCCGTGTAACCGAGCTTTCGGTTGCACGTCAAAAGATCCCCAGGTGGTCCAAATTAATCCTCAGTCCTCCGCTGGGGCGTGCCAGATGCCCGTCGTTTGGTTTGGCACGTAAAACCCCCAATTTTGACTTTGACGAAACTTCTATCATTTATTCCTGCTTTTTGTTGTTCTAGAAAGTGCTCGTTCATTCTCGCCCCGAGCGCGCTACGCTCGAACCTTCTCCGCCGACTCTTCGAGATAGTGACTCACTCTAGATAAGAGGCCGCCCGCGACCTTCTCGAGTCGAGTCTCGCTCCAGCGATCGATCCTGCTGTTTCGCCGACATCGACGCCTGCGACGCTACCTTACTTTTATTTTGTTTGGGCACAAGTTCGCCTCATTAAACGTTTAGTTTCTTTAGTTATTCTCGCCTCATCATTTGTCATTCGTGACATTTCGGTGGAGGTGCGGGGTAATTGCATTTTATGCCCGTTAAGTGTACCGCTCCGAAGACATCCTGGCCCAGCGACGTGCTCAGCCCCGGAAGGCTACCCTTCGCCGAAGAAGCCGAATCCAGAAGAAGCCGTCGTACCAGAGGTCAGTCTCCCGAATTCGGTCTCTTGCCCGTGAACCGGAAGAAGATCCCGACCATGACCCCCCACCTGTCGTCGTCCTGCCCGTCGCACCCCGAAATCCGACGCCTTTCCATGGGGAGGCCCACGAGGACATTGAAGACTGGCTGCGACACTACGAACGCGTAGCCCGCCATAACGAATGGACGGCTGAGCAGTGCCTCCGCAACCTCTACTTTTCGCTTGAGGGCACTGCGAGGCACTATTTTGAGAACCACGAAGCGCCCTTCACTACATGGGAGTCCTGCGCCGCCGAGTTGAAGCAAACGTTCCTCAACCACCACCGTCGGCAGCGAGTGGAGGACCTTCTCCAAACAAGGGTGCAGGGCCCCAACGAAAGCGTAACCAGCTTCGTAGAGGATGTCATGCGCCTATGCGCCCGAGCCGATCCGGAGGCAGCCGAGGAGAAGAAGCTTCGCGTCCTCATGCGTGGCGTGAAGGCTGAAATTTTCGGGGGCCTTGTCCGCAATCCCCCGACGACCGTCGATGGTTTTGTGGCTGAAGCCACTAACATCGAGCGCGCGCTGTCGGCCCGAGCAAGCCATTACCATCGACTCGCCGGCGTGCCTGCACCTCCAACCGCCGCATCTTGCCGACTGGACCTGAATACCAGCGGTGTCGACAGCCTCCGGGAGATCGTCCAGGATATCGTCCGGGAAGAGCTCCGCAAGATCCTGCCTGCTGCCAACCAGCCGGCTTCGCTGTCGATAGCCGAAGTGCTACGCGAAGAAGTTCACCGGGCAATTCAACCGGAGGCTCCTGCCAGTGTAGCAGCATCCGAGGAGCCCACCCTGACCTACGCCGCAGTGGCCCGACGGCCACCGCCTCCCCCTCAAGCCTATGCCGTGCCGCCCCGACGTCAGTCGGGGCGGCACGGCATAGGAGCCCCGCGCACCCCGGAGCCCCGCGCACCCCGGAAGACTGACGTGTGGCGAACGACCGACCGACGCCCGCTGGGTTACCACTGCGGGGAGGCTGACCATGTGTACCGCCGATGCCCATACCGACGACTCGGGCTGCGCGGATTCCACCCAAACGACCCGCGCCCCCGTTATGGTGAACGCCCTCGGGAGATCGACGAGTACCTGCGACGACCTCAGTCCCCCGAGCCTGCGTCTCGCCGAGAGTTCCGGTCACCGTCGCCACGACGTCCAGCTTCGCCGATGCACCGACCCCGACGTGAAAGCCTGTCACCCCTCGCTCCTCACCGGGGAAACTAGGCGCGGCAACCCCTGGAGGTGGAGTTGCCGAAGACGACCGACGCCGAGATCCTCCACGAACGTCGGAGAGCCCCCACTCGAACGCTACCAGAGACCGAAACGACGCCCCTGCAACGGTGTCCATTAACCTAAACGTCGTCATCGACGGCCACGACGCATCAGCACTCGTGGACACCGAAGCAGACTACTCAGTCTTGAGTGGAAGGCTCTCCCGCCACCTTCGAAAAGTCGCGACGCCGTGGGATGAACCTCAAATACAAACCGCCGGAGGGCACCTCATCACACCGCTCGGGAGATGCACTGCTCGCGTCGAGATCCACGGTGAGACGTGCCCTGTCAAGTTCGTCGTTCTGCAAGACTGTTCGAGGGACGTTATCCTCGGAATGTACTTTCTCTGCGAGTATGGCGCCGTCATCGACCTCGGAGCAAACCGGCTGACGCTACGAAAACCTGCTCCACCACCGGAGGAACCCAAAGCGACGTCATCCGCGGTACAAGTCCTCGCAAACCACGTGAACCTACCGCCGCGGTAAAGTGTTTTCGTACCCGTCAGTGTTGATGAGACTTTCTGCGGCGACGTTTTGCTCGAAGGAAGCCTCCAGTTGCTTCTAGGAAGAGGGATCGGCATCGCAAGAGGCGTCGCGGAGCTACAAGAGGGACACACTGTCGCACTCGTAACGAACTTCCGCCAGGAGGCCCATCACCTTACGAAAGGCACCGCCGTGGGTCACGCCGAGGAACTCCCGGACTCAGCCGCAATCGCCGGAATATCAGAAGACCTCTCTTCGTGGCCACCCAAGACAACGCCGCCTTCGCAGTTTGACATCGACCCAACCCTGCCCACCCCACAAAGACGACAACTCAGTGACCTGCTCGCCAAGTTCAATGAGTGCTTCTCCACATCGTCAAAGGTACGCCAAACAACCGTTGCGAAACACCGAATTGTCACTGAAGACAACGCACTTCCTGTTCATCGGTCACCGTACCGTGTCTCTGTGAAAGAGAGAGAAGTCATCCAGAAGCAGGTTCAAGAAATGCTCGATGACGACATTGTCCAGCCCTCAAGCAGTCCGTGGGCTTCACCGGTAGTCTTGGTGAAAAAGAAAGACGGGACTCTTCGGTTCTGCGTGGTCTATCGCCGACTGAACGCCGTAACAAAAAAGGACGTCTACCCGCTGCCACGCATCGATGACACCCTGGACCGGCTGCGCCACGCCCAATACTTTTCGTCGATGGACCTTAAGAGTGGGTACTGGCAGATCGAGGTCAACGAGCGAGATCGTGAAAAGACTGCCTTCCTCACGCCGGACGGGCTGTACGAATTTAAAGTGATGCCGTTCGGACTATGCACAGCACCGGCGACGTTCCAGCGCGTAATGGGCAGCGTTCTTTCCGGCTTGAAATGGCAAAGTTGTCTTCGTCTATCTCGACGACGTCGTGGTATTCGCCAGCGACTTTGACGAGCACCTCAGACGTTTGCGAGCCGTGCTACAGGCTATCAAGAATGCCGGACTAACACTGAAGCCGTCGAAATGTCGGTTCGCTTACGGCGAGCTCAAATTCATGGGCCATGTCGTCAGTGCTCAAGGTGTAAGTCCTGACCCTGCAAAGACATCCGCTGTTGCCGAATTCCCGAAACCATCAGACAAGAAAGCCGTACGAAGATTTCTTGGGCTGTGCGCATACTACAGACGTTTCCGTTCGCGATTTTGCCAAGATTTCTGCACCGCTCATGCATCTGACGAAGGACGGCGTGAACTTCCAGTGGGGGGAGGAGCAAAAACAAGCGTTCAACGAACTGAAGGAAAGACTCCATTCCCCCCCCTATCCTCGGACACTTCGATCCATCAGAGGAAACGGAAGTTCACACAGACGCCAGCAACGCCTGGCTAGGTGCGGTGCTCGTCCAAAGACAAGACGGAGCAGAGAGGGTGATCGCTTACGCAAGCCGAGCACTGTCCAAGGCAGAGAAAAATTACTCAACAACCGACAAGGAATGTCTCGCTGTCGTCTGGGCGTTAACCAAGTTCCGCCCGTACCTGTACGGGATCCCGTTCCGCGTTGTCCACGGACCACCACGCTCTCTGTTGGCTCGCCAACCTCAAGGACCCGTCAGGGACGCCTCGCTCGCTGGAGCCTTCGACTGCAAGAATTCGACGTGACCATTGTGCACAAGTCTGGCCGCAAGCATATTGACGCCGATTGTTTGTCTATGGCCCCAGTCGAATCTCCTCCCGACAGCACCGATAACGACGATGACGCCCGTTTTCTCGGAGCAATTACAGACACCGACATGGGAGCACTTCAACGAGACGACCCCGAACTTCGCGCCGTGATCGACCAACTCGAAGGTCAAGGAAGTTCAGTTCCACGAGTTTTGGCCCGAGACTTGCCAAGCTTCG
Organism: Ixodes persulcatus; assembly: GCA_013358835.2. Lineage (NCBI taxonomy): Eukaryota > Metazoa > Arthropoda > Arachnida > Ixodida > Ixodidae > Ixodes > Ixodes persulcatus. The sequence continues at coordinate 24,106 of JABSTQ010007519.1, forward strand.
TTCTGCGGCGAGGCGTGCTCTTCAAGAAGAACTTCGGAATGAGCAACCCTGCCTGGCTGCTGGTTGTTAAGGCCAGCCAGCGAGAAGAAATCTTTCAAGCATGCCATGACCACCCGACGGCTGGACACCTCGGCTACAGCAGGACGCTCGCCCGGATTCGTGACAAGTACAACTGGCCGAGACTCCCGAAAACAGTCCACCTGTACACACGGTCATGTCATGAGTGCCAACGGCGTAAGAAACCTCCGACGAGACCTGCGGGATTCCTGCAACCGATATCGACCCCTACTACGCCTTTCCAACAAATTGGAATGGATTTGCTTGGGCCCTTCCCGTCATCGACGTCGGGGAACCGATGGATAATCGTTGCCACGGATTACCTTACCCGATACGTGGAGACGAAAGCCCTTCCGTCGGGAACTGCGGTGGAAGTCGCCAAGTGTTTCGTCGAGTCTATTCTCCTTCGACATGGTGCCCCCGAAGTCTTGACAACCGACCGAGGGTCATCGTTCTTGGCCCAGCTCACGCAAGAGATCCTTCGGCTCAGCCACACCAGCCATCGTCGAACCACAGCGTACCATCCGCAGACCAACGGGCTAACGGAGCGGCTCAATAAGACGATCGCCGACATGATCTCCATGTACGTCGACGTAGAGCACAAGACGTGGGACAAGGTATTACCATACATCACGTTCGCCTACAACAACGCAGCTCTAGCAACAACCTGGTTTACACCATTCGAGCTGGTGCATGGAAGAAAAGTGACGACCATGCTGGACGCGATGCTGCCCCATGAGCCTGTGGATGACGGATGCGACGATGCCCTTGTGGTCAGCCAGAGAGCAGAAGATGCACACCTACTAGCCCGCCTTCGAATCCCCGATCAGCAGCGTGTCGACGCTCGCCGGTACAATCTTCGTCGCCGCGCCGTCCACTTCTAGCCCGGAGACAGAGTGTGGGTGTGGACGCCGATTCGTCGTCGCGGTCTCAGGCGAGAAACTGCTGAAGCGTGACTTGGGCCTTACAAGGTCATCCGACGCCTCGGAGATCTGAACTACGAAGTTCTTCCCGACGGAACACTACCATCAACCAAACGTCAGCCGCGGCCCGAGGTGGTGCACGTCGTCCGGCTGAAGCCGTATTACGAACGATAGCACGTTCCACCTTCGTCGACGAGTGAACTGTGAGCTGTAAACTGTGGCTTGCGATTCTGCTGTCCTTTAGTTGCGGATTTGTTTTTTTTTTCGTTTTGTGCTGCATTTTGACGATGCACTTTAAAAGGGGGGGATAATGCCGCGCGCAGGGCCGAGAAAGCAACGCTGGGTCACGGACCTCTAGAAAGTTCTTGTTTATTCTTGTTCCGGACGTAACTTCTATCATTTATTCCTGCTTTTTGTTGTTCTAGAAAGTGCTCGTTCATTCTCGCCCCGAGCGCGCTACGCTCGAACCTTCTCCGCCGAATCTTCGAGATAGTGACTCACTCTAGATAAGAGGCCGCCCGCGACCTTGTCGAGTCAGTCTCGCTCCAGCGATCGATCCTGCTGTTTCGCCGACATCGACGCCTGCGACGCTACCTTACTTTTATTTTGTTTCAAGTTCGCCTCATTAAATGTTTAGTTTCTTTAGTTATTCTCCCCTCATCATTTGTCATTCGTGACAATATAAGTTAAGTTTCGTTTGTTTTAAGTCCAAAACGTGCTTTTACGACAAAACCTCGGGCAGCTTCGTAATGCCTCCGCTAGATGCCGTCAGCCGGAGCACAGTATTTTGGATTTATATAGATCCCCTTTCAAAAATCACGTGCCGATTATTAGAGGGTCGGAACCACTTCACAATGGCGGAGCGACTGCATCGAGGAACGTGCAAGTCATTCCATAAGATAGCGAACGTCGGGGCGGGGTCAACACTACGAGTCGACCATCCACTCAAACAGCGTCAAAAGTGCAACGTCACTGCGATCATCACCTTTTTAATGGGTGTTTTTTTTAGTGTGCCGTGACGTTGAGGTTTTAGTCCACCATTGTACAGGGATTTCACAGCTGCGAACAGAGTACCGTATTTTGAAAGGGGTCTATCGTAGCTAGACACTGATCTCTGAGACAAACAATATTGAAAAAAAATGTTTATTACGTTTTTACAGCCATCGCAATACAAATCTGGTCTCATTTCCGAGTAAAATCTGCAGGATTTGGTGCGGTCACATGTTTAGTGGTCAAAGGTGTACAGCATGGCAGCAGAAAAGGGGGGGTCAGTTCTAACTGGTGTGCGAAATACCAGTTTATTGCTCTAAGCCCCTCTACCTCGTTGATGTCTACTGAAGGTTTCGAGCTTGTGATGATTGGTGAAGACCACATCAAGAAGGAATGCTGTTGCTCTACAGTAGGAAACAGTTTATTTATTTATTTATTTCATATACCCACAGGGCCAAAGGCATTAGAGAGGGGAGTGAGTACAATCTATAAGTATAAAATTTAAAAAATGCAGTCATTATTAGTACAGTAAATTGACTCTTAATTGTACAATATTAGCTATGGCGTTCTTGAACTGCTGGGGATCTTTGATGGTTGCTGTTGGGGCGGGAAGGCCATTCCATTCCACTAAAAGGCACTGGCACAATTCTTGCAAACAACTTCCATCAGTGCGGTCTCATGACCTTGCAGTTCCACAACATTGTCTCGGAGGCATAACAAGACGACCCACTGGAGGTCCACACTTGAGATAACTTTGGCCGTGCACTGAAGGGCCAGAATTCTGGCCAATATCAGAGCCGTGCGTTACCCGGAGTGAGTTTGGTTGCCAAATAGTGTAAGTCCCTACTGAAAAAAAACAAACGATTTGGCGCCTATATGAAAGTAAACTGGTTCATACCGGTAACAGTTTAGCTATACCGGTCACCAGTTTGTCAAAGGGGTCCCCCGTATGAGCCATAACGGTTGCCTATTTGGGCAAACGGGTCATAACGGTTGCCTTTGGCAAACGGGTCACTCGTCTGATCAAGTGGGCCACTCGTTTGAGCAAAGTTGTCGCACGTTTGCTCAAACCGGCGACCATGTTGCACAGACGGGTGACCGGTGACTGGAAAACTGTACCGGTTTAATCAAACGGCTCTCCGGAGTCCATATGATACTGAACGTACCGATCGGCGGCATGGGTACGCCTATTTCAGCAGTGGCAGCCTGTTTCCGGAAAGCCGCAGGAGCGCCGGTTCATCGGTTTACAATCGTCCGCGTGAAGCAAGTAATTATATTTATATTTTGTTTGCGCTGATGTTCGCGTATATTGCAACTGCAATATGCGATTTGGTTTGTACGTAAACGTGCGACGTTGGCGAGCCGATATTTTTCGCAGAACTTTAAAAAGTTTGCGTTCGTTGTTGCCTCAATTTACTTGTTGAGCTCAAATCTCTCGTGCAGAGGACGTGACCGCGTGAAAGAATATATTTCTAGACTCTATTTCACCTTAATTCAAGACTCAACGAAGGTAACGCGCGAACACGTGGCTGCAAGAACATCGAGCATTGCTAGAGCAGGCCCGCCGTTGCAGCAGTCAAGTTACGAGCTATCGCTTGGTGCTCTTTTGGCTCGGGCGCAAGCCGAGCTTCTGGCCGACGCCATTTCCAGCGTGCTGAAATGCGCGCTTTTCACCTGCTTTCCGAGGCTGCAAACGCGGCGTGCAGTGGCAATTCGAAGAGAGGAGGAAAGCGCGTATGCATCGGTCCGGTGCACCCTCTCCCCTAGCATTGACTGCATTGCCACAAAAAGCCAACCGCAAGGTTTTTTTTTTTTTTTTATAGAATGCATGAGGAGAGGGTTGGGGACGGGGGGGTGTCCCAGTGTCCTGCGCCTTGACATCGCCGTAGCCCCGTTCCCTCCTCTCTGGTCAGCTCTGTCACGTGATCAGAGAGAGGGGAGGGCACGCTACACGCTGATAAGCATAGCCAGATCCGGCAGCGCGCGCGTTGGCAGTCGCTTTTTTCTTTGTCTGCTTGTTGTCCGTTGCAACTTCGTTTGTCCTGCCTCCTTCGATCTGCAGCCTTTCCCTGCGGTCTTATTAGGATGTCTCGACAATGTATGGGAGAAGCACCATATGTTCGAAAAGTCCTACGCGTATATCGGCAACAAGCGATTCTTCAAA